>VKKT01002157.1:58379-82731 GCA_008038995.1 Haliotis laevigata | reverse complement strand
AATAAAAACACGAACGATTACAATAGGTCTCCTGCCTAAAGGCAAAGGAGCCCTAATAATTTACTACCAACGTTGTGTTTGAGGAACTTAAATCAAAACTAGTCTGTCAGTTGGCTTTGGTCTGTCACTCTAAAAGACTCCCACTGATACAACGTAACTATAATAATCGCTTTGCAATGTCATAATGTTTTCTGGAGAATGGTCATATTCAAAGTATAGAGTCCGTCCCCTGTGCGCACCAGTATTGCCTCCAAATTCCTCCCTGAATGTGATTCGAGGTTTCGAGGTTTCACCAAAAGCTGACACTTCATAATTTTATTGAAATACTTTTCAAAAGAGGCATTAAACTAAACCCAATCACTTTCAATAGCTATAGAGAAGAAATATAACTTTGTGCATTGAATCAATGCCTCAACCATATTTTGCCAGATTCATGTTCTAACTTTAACCGACCCCTTCCGTGTGGTACCATCTCATGTTGTAATAAGTTGGTGTTAAAGTCTTCCAACTAGATGCAATCCATAAGTTCGCCAGCTCCTTTATCACATTGAATAAATGCCTTGCAAGGATGTCCATTACTTCAAAATCAGGAAACAAAAAGGTTTTACATTTAAAGGCAATTCCAGGAGATTAGGTGGTCGGGTTTAGTACTTTCTCATCAGCGTCGATAGTCATAGAACAATACGGTAGATTTGATTAAGCCAGTATTTTCAGCAAGGGATTTTCAAAGTCTGCAAAACATTCTAGGAATGTAAACATGAAAGAATAATTAAGTCACTGACTGTTTTCATTTCATTGTGAAGAGAATGAAATGGCTTGGCTGTGTGCATGCTGCGAATCACACCGTCACATGGCACAGAACGTGTGAAGTAATGGAGTTAACTCGTCTGGCTTCGGAGCATTTGCCCCTAGTTGCATTTTACAAATCACTGATTACATCGACGATCTTTTAGCCGAGTTTTCTGTTACTTCCTACTTCCTTTAGCCGAGTTTTCTGTTACTTCCTACTTCCTGATTCAATAACATCTGTAACTGTAACGTGTACGGCCAACAGTGACCACCGTAGCCACCGGGTCCATCTCCACGAACATGTACCTCAGTGTAAACGATTTAATAATAATAAGAAAGCATAGAAACAATACGTACTGTATATGATGGTGAAAACATAAAATATAAAGGAAAGGTGTAGAATTAATGCTCCAGTGCTGCTCATGTAGGCGTTGCCCATATACATATCCCAACACTTGCCTGTCCAACATCTGAAAATAATGAGTTCTAAAAAAATGTTGTCTTATTCCAAATGTGGTATGTCTCAATAATTGTCCCAGTAGGTGTCCCAATAGTTGTACTTATAATTGTTGTCCCAATAGTTACTGCCCAATACGTGTTGACTCAATAGTGCTTGTGGTAACAGTTGCTACCCCCGTCGATACTGTCGCTAAAATTTCCACCATAATTGTTACTGTCCCACTGTTTTTTTTTCAGTTGAGATATATACAATGGAAACTGTCTTGCTTATTGTTATTATGTAAATCATGATGTACTTACTTCACCAACAGTTACAGTCCCAATAGTGTCTTCACCAACAGTTACAGTCCCAATAGTGTCTTCACCAACAGTAACAGTCCCAATAGTTTCTTCACCAACAGTTACAGTCCCAATAGTTTCTTCACCCATAGTTACTGCCCAAATAGTTTCTTCACCAACAGTTACAGTCCCAATAGTTTCATCACCAATAGTTTCTGTCCCAATAGTTTCTTCCCCAACAGTTCAGTTCAATAGTTTCTTCACCAACAGTTACAGTCCCAATAGTTTCTTCACCAATAGTTACTATCCCAATAGTTTCTTCACCAACAGTTACAGTCCCAATAGTTTCTTCACCAACAGTTACTATCCCACTAGTTTCTTCACCAACGTTTACTGTCCCAATAGTTTCTTCACCAACAGTTACTGCCCCAATAGTTTCCTCACCAATAGTTACAGTCCCAACAGTTTCTTCACCAACAGTTACTGTCCCAATAATTTCTTCACCAACAGGTACAGTCCTAATAGTTTCTTCACCAACAGTTCCTTTGACAATAATTGTTGCCCTACTAGCTTCTATTCCCACTGTGTTTAAAGTGAGGTGTTTAACACAATAGTCGTTTCAAAATAGTTTCTACATCGTAGTCTATATACTGCCATTATAGCTCATAGTTATCGTCCAAGGACATGGTCTCTTTATGTTCGTCCTCTCAAATTTGGTTTCAAATTAATGACATCAAATTCGGAAGAACATAATTGGTGGAAATAACCCTACTTATGTTTCCACTATAATGATAAATTGCGTCATGTCTAGACGTGTACGTGTCCAAAAGGATATGCAGGATGGTCGAGAAAGCTTTGAATCCAGACATGATTATCCGGTTGGTTCAGACTTGTAGATTAACGGTATCCAGCCCACGGGCCACCTCCAGACCATTCTGACTGCAGACACAATTTCGAGGTTTCAGAGAGGTATGTTGATCACAAATATGTGTATCATGTCCAAACACTACGCTGAAAACACTATGCGTGTTTATGTAATTGAATCATAAATCTCTCTGGGAGCATCATAGCATTATGGGTTTTGATAGTTCAAGCACTTGTCATGCTGTGGTGCTCATGTGATCTAAGGCTTGCGTCTCTGAACAGCCGATCCTCTGGTCGTGACTTCGAATCTCACAGTTGTTGTTATTATAAACCTTGGTATGTAGGAAACACACCCATGCTCTTAAGTCTGTTAAATTAATCTCGTACAAACTAGCAGTTACTTCAGTTACACTGAAAGATCATATGGCAAACTGAGAGTCTACCAATCCACGAGGACCTAGCGATACCCAAACACCTGGTGAAAGTGAAATGGAATTCCCTTTTTGCACATGACATCAGTGTTACAACTTTGAGTTTGACCTTTGTATATAGCCGTATGATATGGATGGATTGGTGGTTACCCAAAGAAACAGGGAGGACGGCTGTCCCATCAGTCCAAGAGACGTATATCCCTGTGAAGAATTGCGTCCCTTGGGAGAGTTTCCACTCTGCTTTTGCTCCTTGTTAGTTGGTGTTAACATAAGTTGGAGACATTAATTAGCCCAAAACGGCATGAATATTGAACAAGAAACACTGCATGCTTTGGATCATTCATTCCAAGTTGATTTTGTTTTTAAACATATCAGACAGATAGTATTTTATTTTAGGACTTACATCATGACCAAGCACGCATGTTGTTATTCTGACTTCAATGTATATACCGACACGTGTCTGGGAACCTTTCCAGGTTTGATACCTGTAAACACTCGGGTGAGATTCTTTTTATCATCAGAGATCACTCTTACAACTTTTGTAATTTGTTAACAGCAATTCCTTCAGTGGCAGAGAGATAAGTGATGACACGTGATTGTTGCGTCATTGTAACCGTTGACCTACAAAAACATTGTGATGCAATTTCAGTTCTCCTGCAAGTTGATGTCATTCAAACGATACCATCCTGAAACGTGACTATTCTAGTTGCTGAAAACAATTTCAGGGGGTTCCTCACTTTCTGAAATGTTTCGGTTCTAGCTGGTGAAATTATTCCCTCACTGTATATCTCATCCTTTCTCCTATCCCGTCCTTTGTGAAGAGCAATTCATTGGCAAAGCCAAAGATAAACCTTAATTATTTTCTGTTCGTGAAGGAAATAGTCACATCCAGCTGTTCTGGGTTGCAGTTCGTGTTAAGGTTTGCGGGTCAATACATCGCATCAGACACTCTTGCACTTGATCCTTCTCTAATCCAATCAATAAATCTATGCCTATGTCCAATTATTCCAGTAATTAGTGTCTTGGTACAAGTGATTCTTATCCCTTTTCTTTGTTCGCGCTATTAATTTTCATGGCCCAGTAGTCTGAGGCGAGTTCCGTCTAATGGACACAAAGACTGCGAAAGTGGGTTCGAATCCTGGTTTTCCCCAATCATGTTTCTAGTGAGTGAGTGAGTGAGTTTGGTTTTATGGGCGAGCGAACGCTTTAACCACTGTTTCTAGGTATGTCAGCGACCTTCCTGAGAGTTGTAAATGTCTGAGATCTACATGAGTTCCGGCTTTCAAAATAGGTGGAATACTGTTCGAAGCGGCGGTAAACACCACGCACTCAATGTTTATTTCCCATGTGCACTTAGATCTACGGTGTAGGGTTGCCTCGAAAAGTGTGCCACAGATTCACTAAGGGTTTCTGTTATATCCTCCAACAATGGCATGTCGATTTGTCTGACGATACAATGACGGAAAGTGTACACAACAAATCCGTTGATGCAACCTTCAATGGTAGTTGAACTTTGATATGACATATGGAGGTTCTAGGGCAGAGGGGGCGGTGGGGTAGCCTACTGGTTAAAGCGTTTGCTCGTCTCGCCGAAGACCAGGGTTCGATTCCCCATATTGGTACAATGTCTGAAGCCCATTTCTGGTGTCTCCCGTCGTTCTAAAACGGCGTAAAACCATACTCACTCACTTTAGGACAGAATGTGTTTCCAATGTCGTAAAACCCGGCAAATAAAAATTTTCTTACATGCCATAATGTGTCGATTATTGCTCATACTATAAGCCATATATTTGCCAGTTCCAGATACCATTATTTGAAAGCCTGTATATATACCTGGATTTAAGACGTGTGCGACTTAAAATAACTTTTACCTATGTTTTCTGTTTCTATTCCAGGACATACGGACGTTGTTCGGATTCTGCTACAAGACTTTAAGATTATACGCATTGACCAACAGAACAAACTGGGATTCACAGCCTTGATGAAATCAGCTATTCAGGGACGGACTGACTGTGCCAGATTGTTATTGTATGCAGGTAAAGAAACCATTTTCTTCATAAACTTTAAATAGAAAGTATATTTCCCCCTTTAGTTTTGAGTCAAAGGAAACCGACATAGTGGTTAATGAAGACATTTGTATGTGTGTATAAATGTTTAGGGAAGTTTGCGTCGACCACTGTGACGACCTTTGTATCTGTCCACGTTTCTCCCCTGTACCTCTATAGGCCTCTACGTGGCTACTCTTCCACCTACCCTGCACCTGCGTCCCTTGTTTCGGGGGTGGTGGGGTAGCCTAGTGGTTAAAGCGTTCGCTCGTCACGCTGAAAACCCAGGTTTGATTATCCACATGGATACAATGTATGAAGCCCATTTCTTGGGTCCCCCGTCGTGATATTGCTGGACTATTGCTAAAAGCGGCGTAATACGAAATTCGCTAACTCCCTTGTTTCAGTCCCTCTGCCAGCCCTGTGGGGCCCTTGTGTTTTGTGTGTATGCCATTGTGCCGGTCTATGTCGGTCCATGCGGTTCAAGGGAGTGATGCATTGCTTACAAATGTGCTTATCGTGAGCGAAACACAATCAAGGCTTTCACAGATAGATATGTGAAAAAACATATAATGTTTTGAATCTGTTACTTTGAATGACACCACTGGGTATACGGGGTGGGTATGGGTGACGGTGTGAGGGATGGGAGCGGGAGTTAGTTGTATTAATTGTGTTTAAATTATGTAAACTAGATATCCGTGACATGGTTCGATCATATAGAAAACTTATAGTCTGTTTGCAGTGAAAATGTATCGATGAATTTCACTTTAAACAAGAAAGTAAATCGAATAAAGTGAAATTAACATTGCGAATCCTCATAATTTTACCTTGCCAACTGAACATTTAAATATCAGAATTTTATTCAACTTAGGATAATCATAGTTTCAAATCGTTACTATTAGTTTGTGTTACAAGGGTGTATGCACATAAAATGAAACACCGAGAACAAGTAGGGTTGGTCTAAGATAACTCTCATCACGTACCGCACGTGCATTTGTTTCACTGTCCCAACTACTGCACTTACCCCCTTGTAATACAAACCAATAGCGATTTGAATCTATGAACGTTTGTTAAACAACTTTTATCCTAAGATGAATAAAATTCTGAGATTCAAATGTTCAATTGGCAAGGTAAAATTATGAGGATTTGCAATCTTAATTTCACTTTGTTTGATTTACTTTTTTGTTTAAAGTGAAATTCATCGATACATTTTCCCTGCAAACAGAACATACACTGCAGTAACACCAGCTGGTACCTATGTTCAGTTGTCTTTTGAATCATTTATATTTGATTAACGAAAATATATCGCTTTTTATATTTCTTTGCTTTTCAGTTTCTGTGTTGGAAACTAATCACATATTCTGGTTAATCTATTACTCGTTTCCCAGGTAACAAGCGTTTTATGCATAAAATATTGAAACTTATGGATGTGATTATATTATTTATACACACTAAGCGTGTACGTGCACTTTACGAAGAAATCCCTTAATGGACAATAGACTGTTTTCTGAATTTGAAACTCATATCATCAGAATTGCAAATCTGTTATACGGAATTAAAAAAACACACTAGAGTTGAAAAGATGTAGATTTGATGGTTTCAGAATAGGTCATCTTATGTAAGTGTTATGGACATTTTCCGTGGAAAATAGGGGCTGTGGTAGCCTTATTGTTAAAGCATCCGTTCGTCAGGCTGAAGACCCCCGCCGTGATATTGCTGCAATATTGTTGAAGTCAGCGTAAAACCATACTCACTCACTGGTGGAAATTAACTTTATTGAGTAACCTTGTGGTAAGAGCATTCGTTCGACGAAATGTTCGATTCCCCACATGGGTGCCTCGCCTTTTTCCGGCATCACTGAACAGTTGCTAAAAGCGTTTTCAAATTAGATCCACTCACTCATAGTGGCATTTGTGTTATTACCCGCCATGACTTTGCAAGAAAACTGCTTAAAGCGGCTCTGAGAAACATTCACTTAAAGATGGGGCTAAGTGGGGTAGCCTAGTGGTTAAAGCGTTCGATCGTCACGGTTCGCAGGTTCGATTCTATAAGCACAATGTGTGAAGCCCATTTCTGGTGTCCCCCTTCGTGATATCGCTGGAATATTGCTAAAAGCGGCGTAGAATTAAAACTCACTCACTAAAAGAAGAATGTTGTTTTCTGGGCAGTTATGTACCTTGAAATATTGCCTGAAGTGGTATTGTGATATTGCTCCTCACTCACTCACTCACTCAAACCCACTCACACATTCACTCACTCACTCAAACCCACTCACTCACTCACCAGCCCAGTATTTCACCAACGGACTCACTCATATACAATTCATTAAGAATTCATTTGTCATCCACGGAAGATAATGATATATAGCTTCATCTGTCATTAGCTATTAGCTGTAATGACGGTGCTCATTTGGCGTTGCATGGTGAATATTGCATGAGAGAGAACTGACCTCCGACCAATTACCATCATTTGCCTTGCTGACAAGATTGTAATATATTGTATATTACAGAGGGCGCGACCTGTGTACAATTAGGTTTGTTTGTATTGAAGTTGTATTCTCGTTTGTGTGCTATGTTTATGGCGCGAGAGTATTAGTTCTGTTTGCCGACAACCAGTGTTGTCATTAAACGCACCATGAGTTCGTTTGTGATATCTGGAACCAATCTTTATTTCATTGATGCACAACACGATGTAGAAAATTACCAATCACGAACGTACATACTCAGTTTTTGTCATGATTCTACTTGATGAATTGACCTACTTTTACATCAAACCATGCTTTCAATGTGTGTTTTTAGTTGTTGTTTTTTGTCAGCGGCGAAGAATCTGTTTTTTCCAAACTATATTAGAAAGGAAAAATATTGGATGCTGAGTTCGTATATTTTGTCGACAAGTTCATCTTCTTGAATTTGTACACTGTGAGGAAAGTATCAAATTCACCTCTGATGATGGAGATGATTTGTTAACTGTACACAACTCTCCCACAAAAAACAACTTCGTTCATTAACCGAGAGCAACGAGTGAGTGAGTTTAGTTTTATGCCGCACTCAGCAATATTCCAGCTATATGGCGGCACTCTGTAAATAATTGAGTCTGGGCCAGACAGTCCAGTGATCAACAGCATGAGCATCGATCTTGGTATTCGATGACATGTGTCAACCAAGTCAGCGAGCCTGACCACGAGATCCCGTTCGTGGCATCTTACGACAAGCATAGGTTACTGAAGATCAATTCTAACCCGGATCTTCACGGGTTTTAAGGGTTTGACCTGAACGCGGGTTTGAACCGGGTGTGACTCTTTGGGTAAACGTGAGTGCCCATTCTTGATGTTTCCGTCATTGTGTAGATGGAATACAGTAAGGAACACATGGATAATGATAAGAGATGCCTATATATGTTTGGAGGTTCAGGGCAATTTCTCATGAAAGAAATGTCAGTTCATGTTTAGAATATATAAAAATACACGATGGACGTCCTTATCCATGACATCGATGTAAAACTTAATGGTAAGAAAGAATGCAAAACGTCACCTCCCTCGACAACAACAGTGCTCCACTTCTCGGTGATCAACTTCTGCATATCAGTGATTAGAATGACCACTCAGATTGGCAATGTCAACACAGGGTAGTTTGCCCAAGAAATATAACTTAAGACTCCGATATATCGATGATCGGATATCGTTCAATAACGGCCAAATATCCAATTACCTTTCACGGATTACCCACCTGATATAGAAATACAGAACCGGTAATTCCGCATTATATGTGACCCGTGAAGGTCCGGGTTAGAATATTGATCTTCAGCAACCCATGCTTGTCGTAAGAGGCGACTAACGGGATAGGGTGGTCAGGCTCTCTGACTTGGTTGACACACGTCATCGGTTTCCAATTGCGCAGATCGATGCTCATGTTGTTGATCACTGGATTGTCTTGTCCAGACTCGATTATTTACAGATAGCCGCCATATAGCTGGAATATTGCTGAGTGCGACTAATTTCGCTCTCTGACTCACTCCGTATTATTTGTTTCCAAATTAGACTTATATTAGACTCATTATATTAGAGCCAGAATCACACAAAGACTGTGGGGCCAGAGATATGATTTCCACTTTCCATTGAACATCGTTCCCTTCATGCCGATCAACATTTCAGTGTCCACGTTCCACATCTTTAGAGGTACAAACGAGTATCCTCATTTTACGAATGTTCGAGATCGCGTCAAACGATCATCGACCCTTGCTAAAAACTTGTTTAATCAAGGTTCCATCATTAACGGCATCAGTAAAATTTTTAAAGGGGTTCACGGTAGAGAGTAAACACGACATTTACAAATTTGATACTAGTAACTCTGTGTCGAAATGTCCGATGCAATTCACTGACTTGTAACTTAATATCCCAATAGTTCAGTTGAGCAGCTGACTTAGTCAAACAAGTTTTGTATGGAGCGGGTTAACGGGTTTTCACATCTAGTATGATCACTAACCGATTGCGATTCAGAAGCGCATGCTCATGTCATGGTCACAATCGATAGTCCATTCTTCATTTAGAAGAGTTTTCGTTTGAATATGGAAAGGGTTTTGTCGCTAGAACTGAGTGAGTGAGTTTAATTTTACGCCGCTTGTAGCAATATTCCAGTAATATCACCGCGGGGGACACCAGAAATGGGCTTCACACATTGTACCCATGTGGGGAATCGAACCCGGGTCTTAGGCGTGATGAGCGAACGCCTTAACTACTAGGTTACTCTACCGCCCGTCGCTATAAGCACGTGTCACGTGTAATAATATGTCTTCCAGTCGCTGGATATCGCTCGATGGCGACATTTCGGTATCATCGTAAAGTAACCAAGACGTTTTAGTCGATAATGATTATACGTTACATGTACACACATTCATCCTCTGACTGAACTTCCATTGTCTGATTCGTACCACGACGCGCTGGTCCCTCATTACAAGGATAATGACATTGTGTAGTAAGGACGAGGTTTACGCTATCAATGTACTCGCCTCTTATACTAATCCCCAAATTATGATACGAACCAGGGTATTCCCTTTCGGAGATCATTAAAGCCCTTTCGTCGATCATTAAAGCCGAATGACTACTCCATATCCGAGATAGTTGAGTACCAGAGCTCCAACATCGTATTCCCGTGGAGTCCCGAGTGGCCCCGTCCTCTAAAGCACAGGGATTCTTTATATGAAACTCGCGTGCCATAGGCGTGCGAGGAACCTATGGAAGTTGGTTCGAGTCCATATTCACGACCGTTATGTATTTGAGGACCCTATGAACGCTGACTCGCCTTCATGTTGTTTCTGTGCGCCAGCACCACCCGTTTGTACACGAAAGCACCAACGTCTAATTTTAACTTTTCCTTATCAGACTTAGGAGGCAATAGGGTAGTATAATGGTTGAAGACCAAAGTGTGAAGCCCATGTCTGGTGTCCCTGCCGTGATATCGCTCGGTTATTGCTAAAAGCGGCGTAAAACAATACTCGTTCATTCACCCTACCAGACTTAGCTTGGTTGACCGTGATTTAAGGAAACAACTGTTGGAATTCCATCTCAGTGGCTGTTTACATTGTCAGCATGCATAACACCCAGAACTAAAACCACAGACTCGATTCGTCAATAATCATGAATGCTGGTTTGTGTGATATTGAAATGAGAGTAAGAAGTCACAAAATGGTGGGATGGGAAAGTCAAGCTGTTAAACGTTTGCGTGTTAAGGGTTTGACCCGAACGCGGGTTTGAACCGGGTGTGACTCTTTTGGTAAAAGTGATTTGCCATTGTTGATGTTTCCGTCTTGGTGTAGATGGAATACAGTTAAGAACACATTCCCAAAATGTCATTATGTTGTGAAACTGTAATCAAGAAAGATACATATCCTGAGAGAGTGACACGGGACGGTTTCTCAACACATATTGAGATGCAAAGACATCAGTGATCTCATGAATTTAATTTGCAGTGAAAAACACTTTACTGGGAACCAACTAATTTCACAGGGGGGTCATTCGAATTTGTTACTCAGCGCGGACTAAAATTTCTAAAAGTCAATAAAATGCTCAAACCTTACTAAGTGCAATCATAAACCGTGCTACAATCTGCACAGTGGGAGATGCAATGAAATAGTGTCTCTTTACTGGCCAAAAGATTCCTCAACACTATAATGCTCTAGTTGTTCTCTGAAATCCTCGTGGGCGGATGGGTGGCCGATCGTGGTTTCTCTAATTCAGTTCCAAGTGGCACAGAAAACGAGTGCATCGAGGTGAAATGTGATTATGCTCGTGGCACACGCTCCTTTTTTGAACAAGTAGTCTATCAATGAGAAAAAGAGAACACGATTGGGAAAGCTAAATTTAATGAGAAGAAGAAAACATCCTACGCTACTGTCCTTTGTTGTAGACACACGTCCCGACATCACTCTGTGTACCGCCCCCACTCTTAAAGATAAAGGGCAGTTTGTGCAAGACCAGTCTGCATTACAACATTGCCAGACGGAGACCTGTGTATCTTAATACACGTATAGTTGATTACTATCTGTTTTCCCTATCTGATATACCAGCCGTGGACTCTTGCCGATATGTGAATGGTGGCATTTTCGCAAATTAATCTTCTGAATAGTAACATAAATCTTCCTAAAGCCAGTATGCTGATTTGACCTTCAAATACGACCAGAATAACCGTCCAAGCTCATACATTTCGCAAAACATAATCACTGTATGAAACATCAACGAAACCGATAGAACGATGATAATGCAACAGGAGTTGCATTACGAGTTGAACAGGGCATTCTGTATATTCATCAGTAATGTAAATATTTGGATTTGCAATTACCTAGGATTATTATTATGGTCAGGGTATTTTAACACAAGGAACTTCAGCACAAGAGTGGAAGAGGGTTCAGCTATATTACCCAGTAAACTCTGGGTAAATTAAATAATTACCCACTCTTCTTGTAAGTGCTTTTAGTTTCTCATTTTATATTCCTAACCTTTATCTGCTATGACCCAAGGTGCTCGGGTATTGGACATACCCTTGACAGATTGTATAAACCTGTCTTACCTCTAAGTGGCGCGACCCGTAATAATACAGTAGCCTGATGTGTCGTGAATTGATTTAATATGGAAGTATTTTTATGTAAAGATAATGCAATTTCGGCTTACGCTTTTATCGCAAGAAGAAATTGCTATCTAGGGGCATTCAGTGTAAATTTCAGTTTCACACAGCAGAAATCGGTATGGCTGACAGACTGCAAATATCAGAAATCACTCATTCTTGGAGATAGTTCCAGTAGAATTGGCAACACAGTGTTGGAAGTAACAATATATTCATATCAGAGATGTTTGAATATCGATAATCAAATGAGGAATGGAGACAAAAAAACACTCTTACAATAGCCTACAATAAAAGAAATACGCTTGGTTATGTATTTCTCGAAAATGTTACCGCATAGAAAAGCTGGCATATGATTTTGTTATTCAAGTCATATGCTAATGACAGAAGTAGGAGGAATGCACAACACATTAGATCTTATTCTCAATTACCAAGACTTACAAAACCCGCTTAAATCTGAGTAAAATGGGTAAGTATATCAACGGTCAACATGCATCTCCATGACTACCATTGCACCAAGCGAGCTAAAGCCCAATTCTCAAGTACCGTTGTAATAACCTTTGTCATTTATGGCATTCGTTTTATTCAAGAGAGTGCTTTTAGCAATTTTTCAGCAATATAACGGCAGGGAATGCCAGAGATGAGCTTCACACACTGTACCCATGTGGGGAATCGAACCCGGGTCTTCAGCGTGACGAGCGAACGCTTTAACCAATAATCTACCCCACCGACCGTTTATTCAAGTGACGAAGATAGCCGTACGCACTTGGCGCTGCTATGTACATATAAGAATGTTGATATATACATCTGAGGGACACAGCAATCCAGTTGTAAATTATAAGGATGTCTGTAAAATCTCTATAGAGTATAGTAATTCCTTTACATGCGAAGGGGCGGTAAGTAGCCTTGAGGGTTCGATTCCCCATACTGCCATATTGCGCGAAACTAGTTATTGTAATCCCGCTAATTACTGGAATATTGAAAAAACCCGGCGTAAAACAATATTATATCACTTTTGTGGATATTTACTTGAAATGCAGTGATTCCTTTATGGAGATGTAAATCTTCACCAAACCTTCACTGATATTCAACTGTCTTGAATGAGTTGCACATAAACACAGTCCAGCAACCAAGTCTTCGATTCCCATCGATCGGAAGTGCTATCTCAGTCCTTCCTTTCTCTGCTATTTATCTTAGGTATATATATCGACATACGAGCAGAGTAAGTAGATCAGCAAATGGAATCCTAGGTCATGTTTATCTATAATCTTTCCCTTTTGAGAATTCCGGGGAAGTAATGGCCTCAGTATCCTATGTTTACCATACAATCCTTCAGAATGGTGATACCATAGAAACGGTCCGAGAACCTCGTGTTTGTTACCATGGTGACAGAAAGTATGTCAAGGTACCCCGACGACCTGAATGGTAAATTAAACTACTTTTACACTGAATACGGTTGTAACGAACTGAGGAATACAACGAACTGTTTTGGGGTACCGGCCACTTGTTGTCTATTTTAGTCGAACTGCGTATAAAAAACTTCGGTTATAGCGAAGTCAAGTTACTGATACCTTTGAGTTCGGTATAACCGTAGTTTACTGCAGTTCAGTATTTATCGTTTTTCTTTTTCTCTCTATCATTTCAATGACACCGGGATAATACTGTAACGTCCGACTTAAGTTAGTGACTGAGTGAGTTTTTTACGCCGCTTTTAGCAATATTCCAGCAATATCACGACCGAGGACACTAGAAGTGGGCTTTACACATTGTACCCATGTGGGGAATCGAACCCGGTTCTTCTGCTTGACGAGCGAACGCTTTAACCACTAGGCCACCCCACCGCCCCTCCGACTTAAGAGTAAAACCTTTAATTATTACCTTGACGAAACATATTCAAACACATTCGTGAAAGTAAAATACGGGGACCATATGGAAATTCATGATTCGAGGGCAGCGATGATATAGGACACAAATTCTCAAACCGCGGTCTTGTTAGCTGACCCCTATGGGTTATGCAAGAGCTTGTCAGCTGTTCGCCAAGGGTTTATGTCAGGTCTTGTTGACTGATTTCTATTAGTTATGTAAGAGCTTGTTAGCTGACTGCTATTGCTTATTAGCTGATCGCAAATGTTATGTTAGAGTTATTAATCTTATCGTTATGGGTTAATTGATGGGCATGTTACCTTTTCACCATGGGTTATGTAAGGGTTTCTAGTTCACCAATATGGGTTGTGTAAGGGTTTCTAGCTGACCGATATTTGTTATGTAAGGGTTTCTGGCTGACCACATGGGTTATGTAAGGGTTCTAGCTCAGCGATGTTGGTTATGTAAAGATTTCTAGCTCACCGATATGGGTTATGTAAGGGTTTCTAGCTGACCGATATGGGTTATGTAAGGGTTTCTAGCTCACCAATATGGTTTATGTAAAGTGTTCTAGCTCACCGATATAGGTTATGTAAGGGTTTCTAGCTCACCGATATAGGTTATGTAAGGGTTTCTAGGTCACCAGTATGGATTATGTGAGGGTTTCTAGGTCACCGGTATGGGTTATGTGAGGGTTTCTAGGTCACCGGTATGGGTTATGTAAGGGTTTCTAGCTGACCGATTTGGTTTATGTAAGGGCCTCTAGCTCACCGATATGGGTTATGTAAGGGTCTCCAGCTCACTGATATGGGTTATGTAAGGGTTTCTAGCTGACCGATTTGGTTTATGTAAGGGCCTCTAGCTCACCGATATGGGTTATGTAAGGGTTTCTAGCTGACCGATTTGGTTTATGTAAGGGCTTCTAGCTGACCGATATGAGTTATGCAAGAGTTGCTAGCAGACCGATATGGGTTATGTAAAGGTTTCCAGCTGACTATGGGTTATGTCAGGGTTTATGACTGATATGGGTTATGTTAGGGTTTATGACTGATTTAATCACGGCGCGTCTAGGATTCGAACCCACGAGCAAAGGATCCTGGTACACCACCTTGGGTGCATCTCTTTACATTGACTCAGATGGTCAGTGTGGAGTTCCTTTGGTTTCACGGTACGTACTTGTTTATTGGGACACAGATGTAATGTAAAATGAATAACCCTTAGTCCAACAAATCCTTGGAGTATGATGAACTCATCAAGGTCTGTAAAGAGTATCTGAAGGTGCGTGTGCGTCCATTGCGCACATTATTTAGGATCAAGATTGAGAAAATATAAAAGCGAAGGTACTTGATTAGTGCATGGTACACAGTGGTAGAGAGATTAATGGCACACCATCAACAAAGGCCTCAGATACTTCTTCCAAACCAGTCAGACAACGACCTCTCGTGCCATCTGGGTTCAACCGTGTTGATTACCAAGACACATTCCGTCCCTGTGACACGTGCTTGAGTTAATTTCTGCTATAAATAGCTACTTATAAAGATTGTGCGGAGCAATTACAGCACTCTCTTGCTCGAAACAGAACGAGCGTGTCCATTCAGAAGACCAATTATTTGGCTCAAATCAATATGAGTTTCTGATTTAGCAATTATGCATGTTTTCCATAAATCAATACGTTGTTAATCGAATGTTATTATCGAGCTGAAATACAAAATGATCACATTAATTCAATAATGGATCCGATGATCGGCGATGTTGTCTTCAACGATCCTCTATACACAGGCCCAACACAGAACAAGCGGGCTTGACGAGTATGTTTGCATTGTCAAACAGTTTTGTGTGTTCGGATGACCGGAACATTAATACTTCTTGTTATATATGCCATAGGCAGAAGCAATCCGATATGCGCTGGCAAATATACAATTGAGCACCACTAAAGTCTCATCGATAATAACAACAAAGATTTCGGCGAGAAGTATATCAAATGCGAGACAGGCTATAGATTTTCTTTATTCATTTTTCTTTTGTATCGTACATCAATATGTATTGATTGATCTTTAATACTAGGTATAGTGCATTGTTATCGGTATTTATAGCGAAACCGCATAAACCCGTACACTTTGACTTGAATACCTTTCGGGTGGAAGACATTATCAGGTCTTCGTGCATTACCATGCCAAATAGTTACATGTAGGCATTTATTTGATAGTCAGCGATCCTTATATAAAACAAAGTTTTTTGATAAAATATTTCAGAAATTCTGACCAAAGAGACTGCTTAGAAGCAAGTTAAGGAACAGCCAATTTCCGCTGCGGTAATACTTGGAACTAATGACATATGCACCAGAGGAAAAAATAATAGCGTCATTCACAAAAATAAATACCTTGTTTCTTCGCAACTATAGTATGCTAAATTAAGTGTAATAATATAAAATATTACATTTAATATTTAAAAACAGGGTTTATCATTTGTTTCACTATTACGCAACTTCTCAATAAACCAGACACAGAAAATGTGACCTATTTCAGACACTTAAGTGTCAAGTCCAGTGTGTCTATTAGTATATTACGGTAAGTAGGTTGAAAACGGGTGGTTAAACTATGCCGCCCAAACTATGTACTTACACATATTTAGTTCATAAACTAAATATTTCAGTCAGATAATGATTAGCGTTGAACGGAATTATCCTTCAAGACTAATATCCTATCGAGCAAATGAATGTGTGACCTTGTCCAGAATGTTAAACTAAAAAATAACAAACATTCTAATGATTATGAGACATTTTTTATGAAGATCACGTGTAGCATGGTTACATGTACCGTTTTGTTCACAAAAATATCCATGGGACTGAGAAGCATTTTCATACTCTGTACGGATTTTACATCAAAACTGAGTTCACCTTGTTTTACGTGCACAAATACCCTATCCTAATTTGGTGTATTCTTGAATTTGTGAATGAGCTGCAATTTCAAGAAAAACTTCGCAATATAACGTCATTTTTAAGCGGATTCCATTTATCAATTCAGGTGCTGATCCCAAGCTGCGTGATCATGGCAGAAAGTTGTGTGCTGAAGAATGGGCTCGCTTTGTAGGAAGGAAAGAGTGTGCAGAATCCATTGCCAAGTTCTCAAACACAAAAAGATTTTGCCTAAAGTCTCGCCTCAACCAGAACGTTGAACGTTGCAGCAGTGTACCCGATCTTGCTTCTGATCAATTGTCCCGCACGGACTCGACGAAACAATCCAAAAAGAGACGCGGTGGTTCATTGAGACGCAAACTGAAAAACATTCTACCCCACAACACAGAGTCATTAGGGATCAATCTTTCCAGTCCCGGAAGTCCATTCGCAGTTATCGCCCGTTGTGTCTCCACTCCCGTTCTTCCGGGAGTGATCTCCCCTGTGGAGTCTAGCTGTCTCAGGCGACCGGTTAGCGCAGACAATATCCCCAGGGTTGAGATCACAGTTCCAATGGATGAAGATGGCACCCACGTTGAAACTAACATGATTGCAAGGCGTAAAGCTGCTAAAAGAAATGCTCAACAAGATTACAGTGTTCGATGATTATATCTGGAATAACAATGTGTGCATTTTTCAGGCTGGTTCTGGAAGGTGATTGAATGAGAATATGTGCTTAATCGTGAGTTTCATCATAGATGAATATCCCTGGCACAGTTGTGATCGTATGGGAATTTGTATTAGAACATTGCTAGTATATATCATTTGAATGCAGTTTTCATCTTCCTTCGTCGTGACATCAGCTTTTTGAATAAATCCTTTTTCTTAAAAAACATTCTAAGAGCCAAATCCTTCATCAGGTGAATCATTCTGGTCACGTTATTTTAGCTTGTTATGAATTACTTATTTCACGCATTCTCACATTTATCATTTGAGTTTAAACTGTGTTCGTATCTGATATATATGTATATTTATATTATGTATTAAGTGTCTATTATAATGTGTTTGCACTATACTTACATTGTATTGTCAATGTCATAATTTCAATATTCCATTTTTTGGGTTTTCTTGAATTGTAACTTTGTTCTCCATTGCTTTCAGGTTGAATCGAGATTTTCCTAATATTTTGATGTTGTGATGTGATACTTCTTTCAAAGAAACGGTTTATGTATATTTTTTCATGTAATACATCAATGTCTGCACATTCAACCTGGTGAATGATTACATTTCAGTGGTGTCATAGCATTAGGAAACGTTCACTGCACCGGGTGTTCCGATTTTATTGTTTCATCGTAGAAACAAGACAGTCACAATGAGGAAGAGACTGAAACAGTTTCATAAGGTCTCGTGCTTTTGATGGGTAAGGAAGATGATTCCTTTTTGGAACACTCTAGTTACTCCCACCTTAAGCCAAGAAACAACTTTAATCTTATCTTAGGTGTTTCATGCCATACTCAGCAATATGCCAGCTATTAGGGGTGGGTATTGCAAGGAATTTTCAAATTGCGATAAATCGCGATCCGAAAGCATGTATTGCGATATGTATTGCAATATATTGCAAGAAGTTTTCTTTAACAAAAAAAACGTATAATCGAGTTAATGCTCGATTTATAAAGCAAAAACGCAACACAATCACAATGCTTGATTAGGCGTTAATAAAAACTTTAATCATGACAAAATAAAAATGTAAATAATGATTGGCACAAATGAAACAAGAAAAAGGAACAATTTAAAAAACGGAAATATCCGAAGATTTCCGAGTGTTACGAAGTTTTCCGAATGCATGTCAAAATAACGGTTTTCGATCAGCGTATCGCAATACGTATCGTGTTCATGTCTGAACCGGTCAATACCGGTAAACCGGTTATGTTGCGCAGCCGTACCAGCTATGACGGCGGTCTATGAGATGACATGCATCAACCCAGTCAGCGAGACTGACCAACCGATCCTGTCACAGTCATGGCTGCTGAAGACCGGTTCCAACCGGGATCTTCAAGGAAGATGCCAAGAAACGTTTCATTTACTGAGCGCCATCAGACAATCTATTCAATTTACTATAAACACACCTATATTTTACTTTTAGGTATTGTCCACAAAACAAACACCACCTTCACCACTGCCAACTAACCTGATATTTCGGAGGTACCTCTTAACAAATATATCCTTTAAGTAGTCCACCATTAGAAATGAAATGAATGTTCCCACTTCGTCTGATTTGTAGGGGAAATGTATTTCTGGTTTATATAGACGATATGTCAAAACACATTCCATACAAATTAGCTTCATGTTGATGGCCTTTGGAAGATCAAGGAATAGATGGACCTGTTTCAATTTTTACTTTAAGTTGTTTTGTATACCTGAACTAAATTTTATATAGGGCTACATCAGTCGAACATTACCTCTCCTTTGTGTTATAGTTATATTGTATTACAACTCAGTTAGTCAAGAAATATCAACATGTGTTTGATGATACGTTTAAAGTGGGCATATATGAAAAAGAAAGGGTGTGTTTCTCAGTCATCAACGTTCTCAAACATCTTTCACATTTCCATTTTGAAAAGACTCACTGATATTTTGCTATATATCTATTCCACCTGTAGGTGTTGTATCCAGACATTTCTACAACTTTCATATATTTTCCTATATATCGTGATTTCCGTGTTGTGGTGGTGAAAATGTGACTTTCCACTTGCATTGTACATGAGAATGTGTCGTTCGAGTTACTTGTATCGACTGAAAGGAAACTACTTGCAGATATAGCGCACACATATAGTATATAATAATTATCATCCTCTGATGTAATACATCATCTTAATATTTCCTACAGAGTTTTGAGTATAAGGTGCTCTCTACCAGTGAATGAATTGTTTACCGCAACAACTGCTTTGTTAAAGTGACTTTATAGTTTTAGTTTGAAAATATCTACCATTTTGATTTTGCTTAAACCTCTTACAGTGCTTATGCAAGATAGCCAATTGTTAATGTTCATTTTATGAAAATCACTTAAAATGAATCTTCATTTAATTAAAATTGTGTTTGTGTCGATTCTTGATAGTTTTAAATAGATTCGAATGTTCTTCGATAATGTTTTTATACATTCTTTACGATTGTTTATGACACGTAGGTATGTGAATGTATCTTTGAATATTTTCTTCCTTGCTATTGTACCTGTACAGGTCATCATTAAGAAATATTTTCTTCAAAATAAATTTATCTGCCAAACGAATTGTTTCTGCTTCCTAGTTCAATCTTCTTCGCAAAGGTCGTGAAAACTTACAGAGTTTGCTTATAACTTCAGTTTTAAGTAAGACTTTTACATTCATGTTCCAATTGGATCTATTGGCATTATAAACATGAAATATTAAATGAACGTACATGTATACTCAAACCCGCCAGACATGCATACTCACAAACGCGGATGCGGGCATAGAAACACATGAATTCATATGGTGCACAGAGGACAAGGGCAGGGACCCGTTTCACAAAGCTCTCGTAGCGCTACGACTATCGTAAGTCAATGTTGCAATATAGCAGGTAGGAATGCTACGATGACAGTTACGAGATCTTAAGCCTACGAGAGCTTTGTGAAATGGGGCCCAGGACACTTTATCGGGATGTAGGGATATCAAAATTTACCTGAGAGAACACGGGGAGAATTCCGACCCTAACTGTTAATTATGTCACATTCTTTGTTGGTTTCACACCGAGTTCTTTACCGTAGTTTCACTTATAGTTGGGAAGCAGCACATAACACTGTCTGGTTGAAATAGAAGACGACCTACCATCCAACAGGGAAGTGTGGTCTTCTAAACTATGGAAATTCAGTGAAGGTGAAACGTATCATGGTGTCTTATTTGCAACCAAATTCCAATCAAAAAAGAAGACATGGTCATCAATATCCACCCACCACAGTGTTCTGTTCCCATTTGGTTTCTCCCCCACAAAATTCATGTCCTGAAAACACATACACATTTGGTTTCCCTATCTATAACAGCAACAGAAAATCTGACCCCATTGGGGATTCGGTGCACTAAGTCAAGAAACGCATGACAAGGGCAATAACTAACAAACTGTACAGTTTTTGAACTCCAGCAAGGAATGTGTGCCCTGATAACACATACCAAATTTGGTTTCCCTATCTCTAACGGTTTTTGAGAAAATCTGTCATCATCTCGGACGGAAGGACGGACAGACTGAAGGACGGACGGGCGGAGCTCAAACCAATATCCCTCTCCCACTTCATGGCGGGGTATAGTAAACCTGGCCTAACATGAACTATTCGTATACATACGTCTGTCCATACATATGTATTAAGACAGTCTGGTTTGCACCTTGCCAGTAGAAGGTGGGGGCGGACATAACTGGTAATGACTGTATATATCTGCATTTTGCCTCCAGTGAAGGGAAGTCTGCTAAGCATATAGTGTCTCCTAGCACATGGCGAATTTGCCTGAACAATATGTAATAGGTCTTGCAGGCTTTTAAGTGACAGGCGGGTCTTATCAACATTCGGCTTTGCATTGAAATGACATTACCGAACAAGACAATCCGATTAGCGCCCCTTACCGAGACTAATTTGCCTTCAGAGGGCGCTGTAAACAAATAATGTGGAACTGTGGCATGATATAAGACATATGCCCGTGTGTGTCGATAGAGTGAATGGTGCAAGTCTCCAGAGGCAATAACAAGATGGTCAAGATTAATTTTAAAATAAAATTTCATTTTCTGGGTCAATAATTGGGCATACTTGTATGTAGGATACGATACACCACCTTATCAACACGAACATCAACATCTTCATCCATATCACTATTCTCATATGAAAAGAGCTGCTGTCACTGTCTTTCAGACGAGCCAAAAAGTAATGGTTTTCATTAAATCTTTATGCTGTGTGCACCGGTATTTCATTCCGTTAGATATATGAACCCACAATGAAGAAGTGAATAGTTCCATATGTTATTCGTTTAATGGCAGCTGCAAACGGATGGCTGGTTCACCATGAAAATAACAAAAGACAGCCATGGTCTATACAATATGTTTTACACGAGATGCGGAATGTTAATACCTGGACCCGTTTCACAAAGCTCTCGTAAGCCTAAGGTCTCATAACTTTTCTCGTAGCACTCGTACTCCTATCCTGTAACATAGGGTGTACGGAATGGTTTGGGTCAAGAAGATCCGAAGTCAGACACCTAGTCTGTCTCCCAGTCCCTGAACCACATTATATTCCCTAATGCCCAGCACTCCCTGCAATGCTAAAGCCCTAAAGGAAGCAAATCTCCCAACTCACTGGGGCTCCTTTTCAGTTAAAATGGTTTTTTTTGTTACTATCCAAATTATATATATTCAGGGACTAAGCGTTAGTCTATCAGACACCCTTCCTTTGTGTCTTCTCACAATTTGTCTCGCTACTGTTCACATTGAATGAACTGATCCTTCAGTCATGTACCCTTGAGGATCCCTTTAAGAATTGATGTTCAGCAACCCATGCTTGTCGCAGGGACCGGGTGGTCAGGCTGGCTGCATCCCAACTGCGCAAGTCATAAAGCAACACTTCCGAAAGCAGTGCCTCAAAATACGCATCGGACAGGACACTGAGCACAAGCGGAGCCTCCAACGCTGGTCTAGTTTTTGGTCCATTTAATTTCGATTGAGATCTTTGCGCCCCGATATTACTTTTTTATTTAAACAAACTGAATGCTACAAAAGTGTTTAAGATTAAAGCGGGGCACGGTCTACCTCTGTAACATAGTACCATGTATCACCGGAATGCATGTTTGCTTTGTTTCGAAACAAGTCGAAGGTTTGACTGCAATCATAAACAAGCATTACGTTTCCAGCGTCTTCTTAATCTTCACCATAATTGTTATTATCGTTGAATCTAAAGCAGTTGTTTTATCGTCAATATAGACGTTATTGAACAGAGGCAAATGTGAGACTGCGATGTGTCGAGTCAATGTGTCTTGTCTCAACTGTCAGTTCTAGTTTAAAACAATCAAAGCCCACTTTGTCCACTGTTTCAATCGGTCAGTTAAGGACCACCCTTACACTACAGCATAAAGTCAATGTCTACGTTTCACACATTTGCACTGCTGCAACAAACACTGAAACAAGGCACTAAAGTCAACAACTTCAGCCATCGTTTTGAAGCGTGGGTTTCCTACTCTGGGATCGAGTTCTGGAATCAACAGCAGCAATTTCACGAGCTCACGATAAAAGTCGTCGATGAAGTATGAATATGACAACACAATTTGTTGATGTATGCATTTAAAAATGCCAAAATTGAAGATTTTAAAAGCTTTGAAAAACACACAAGACACTTCCATTAACAGAATCGCCGCTTCACTGAATATTCACAACCCTTTGCGTGGGGTCGCCGGTTATTTTGTCACACTATCTGGAACCAATAACTGTATCCGACACTACAGTGTGCTCCATGCCATGTTTCGTTTTGTAACAGTAATGGTTTTTCGCATGTGTCACCGTAACAGGGTTTTCGTTAAAACACGGGTTTGTTTTCCAATTTTCATGCATAGAACATTTTTACAGTGTGGCGGTATGAAAAACGGACTATTTCTAGAACAAATCACAGCATTTGTGTCATCCATTCCATTGAAGGTTTGAAATATGAGGACATATATGTCATTTGTGTTGCTTCCATTTTGTTTTATTTTCCCCTTCCATTTACGACCTGACAGTGATATGATTTTGATTCTCGCTCGGAAAACACATTTCAAATTGAATAATCCCCGCCATACTTCAGCGTTGATCATGTATGCATCAGTTGTCAAATTATGAAACACGTTGTACTGTTTAAATGGTCTTTGCTGGCTAGGTTTAAAAGACACAGAGAGAATGGATTGACCTGTTTAGTCCTCACATGTACATGTTTGCGGGACATCATGGACAGGAGTGATTTTATCATTACTGAATCCATTACGCTAAAAGCCTCTTCCTTGACGGTAATGTCACTTATGGCTCATATCATGTCACGTACTCTTTGACTGATTGTTTACGGAGGTTCACGCCGAAAAAGTAAACGCATCTGCTGTGATCACATGCATACCAACAGCACAGCCAGAACAGGAATCACGGGAATACTAGAGTCACCATCATACAGGACAGGAATACCTCAGGCACCATCAGATCAGCACAGGAATACCAGGGGCGCCATCATATCAGCACAGGAATACCTGAGGTACCATCATACAGCAAAGGAATACCAGGGGCACCATCATATCAGGACAGAATTACCAGTGACACCATCATATCAGGACAGGAATAACAGGGACACGATCATATCAGGACAGGAATACCAGGAACACCATCATACAGCACAGGAATACCAGGGGCACCATCATACAGCACAGGAATACCTGAGGCACCATCATACAACACAGGAACACCTGGGGCACCATCATACAGCACAGGAATACCAAGGGCACCATCATACAGCACAAGAATACCTGAAGTACCATCATACAGCACAGGAATGCCAGGGGCACCATCATACAGCACAGGAACACCTGAGGCACCATCATACAACACTGGAATACC
>VKKT01002156.1:121665-133199 GCA_008038995.1 Haliotis laevigata | reverse complement strand
CGTAGTTCACAGATCTGACGTAGTTCACAGACGTTCACAACTTCCGTGAAACCATGGGTACGGTTTAACAACTGGCCTACCAAAGGTCACAGGTTGATGTGACATTCGAACTCACTCCCACTGGATCTAGAACTAACACCCTGGTCCTTTTGTGCCACTTGTAATCGAAAGACAAAATTCAGTACTTTCGTAATACCAAACTTCGGCTAAATTTCTGATTGTATAAAACATTACTAATAGCTTTTAAAATTGACACGCGTCCTAGTATGGCAGACCACTTAAGATTGATGCTTTGCCATCATTGACTGATTGTCTTTTAGTCAGGTAAACGTCTATGTATTATATACACCGTCGTATTAATTCACAAGAAAACATGACAAAACATCAAAACAAAGCAAAATAACACCACCAAAAGGATTGAGCAAGATAATACAAACTTAGATTAAAACCTGATTAAGTCTTTAAAATATATTATTGCACTGTAAAACCGTCCATAACTCCACGGTGTACACAACTGTTTCTAAGCAATAGTAAATATACCACTGAAAATATTTCAACCTATTCCGAATTACCAAAATCGACCTAACAGATGTCATGGAACGGCCGAATATGTTTGCTTCATCAAAGGGTCAGGCATACATGTACAGTTCGTGTTTTGAATTTAATACAATTTAATTACATTTTGAATGCAATTACTGTTTTACAGCGCATGGTTAACGTTTCATCCACACTACAAACAAAACCAAAATGTGTGTTACATTTTTAGGATGCAAAGAAAACGAAGTACATATTTCAAAGTGTGATAGATGAACAATAATCAAACGACATATCAAAGTTCACACAGAGAACAAAATTGTTGAGAAAAAAGAAATTAATGCCATGTGACAAAATTCAGACCGAAGGCACGGGCGTAAGGCAATACAGGGCAACGTGGAAAATAATGTTTTTTTAAAATCCAATGCATTACACAGAAACCTTTAATGCTACGTAATTCTACGCTTGTCGTAGAATATCTGGTGATTGGGATATATTTGATATAAATGCATCATACACATAGCTGACCATGAACCATCATATTTAGTGGAACATTTGAACCATTTACTGATCAGTTCGTTAGGACAGGCAGCCCATTGATTTCTTCTGTATGAAAACGATCTCTGGGCATTCAATATTCTTGTGGTCCCTAAAACCCTTCTATTTTACTGGAAATTTTACCATAAAAATCTGTCCATAAATTATATATTATCTTCTGACTCAACTATGCACCGGTCCATCGAATACGCCATCGTTCTAGACACTGTATGAATATATAATGAATGTCTACTATTTCTTACAGTTGTGATATTTTGATGTCTCAAATAGGAACCACTGACAAACATTTTGGTCAAGTAGCACTTTTCATGTGTATCTCTTTTCCAGAACTGTCATTTCGTTATTACAGGTATTCACTAAGAACAAACAGAGAGAGTGACCTCCCTTGGAGACTGGCAATGGGAAGGGAGGTAACTCTCACGTTTTGGGTTTCTATAAATATAGAAATCCCTGAGAAATGGTACATGACATGCTTTTAGAACATGCGCGACAGAATGCATGAGAGGAGAGCGAGAAGGGAGAGTGACATATGGACTGAGGGACGGGCACCAGCGTTAGGGTTGAAGTTAGCATACAGCTTTCGGCTTCCCATTGATTGCACGGGTCGGTAGTTGTTGAACATGTTGTGGTTTCCATCGTCGTTCTGTTCCACAGATTGTAGAGTTCGGAAAACAGCCATCTACAAAAAGATGCATTCGGAATTCAGTTTTTTAAAATTGATTTATCTTCAATAAATACAATTATTTGTTTTTTATCTCCGCAGTTTCAGATGTATTACGTAATTCCAAGCACGTGATTGATGTTATGAGCATCAATCCAACACAGGAGCGGTGGGGTAGCCTAGTGGTTAAAGCGTTCGCTCGTCATGCCGTATACCCGGGTTCGATTCCCCACATGGGTACAATGTGTGAAGCCCATTTCTGGTGTAGCTCGCCGTGATATTGCTGGAATATTGCTAAAAGCGGTGCAAAACTCAACTCAATCACTCACTCACTCACTCATACTAATGGCTCAACCCTAGGTGTGCAGCCAGTAGCGGAAATACACCCTTTAATATCGAGGATGAGTTTCATTGATATATGTGGAAATAATGTTACCGTTAACATAACTCTTTCCGAGTTAAAAATGCTGATCTTCTATGTTAACGACTGATTTCATTTTATTCATGCCATCAGGTCTTTGGAAAGGTTTGTTTTACAGAACGAACTTCCTGTCTACATCCTATCGGAATAAATGTAATTTGACAATAGCTCTACACTTTGGCATATGGTATTAATTTAGAGTCGTAAATTACCTGTGTGGATGTGATTTTGATTGTCTGGGGGAAGACGGACCATGTGACGACCTCGTTACAGTTTGGGGTGGTCAGGCTCCCAGAGTAGCGGTAGAACTCGGAAAAGGACGATGGAAGAAGTTCATTGAGATTGAAAGCAGTCACAGTGGTATTGGAACCTGTAAAATAGAAATATTGTCATGAATAACATCATCATCGCCATCGCCATCACCATCACCACCATCATCATCATCATCAGCGCCATCAGAGGCATCTGAAGCATTGTTGCCCTACATTGTTACTCGGTGATTGAGTAGCCTTTGCTTCCGTGTCCTTATCGAAGGTCCGGGTTCGAATCCCTTCACTGGCACATTGTGTACATCAAATTGCTCCTTAACATTCCCAGTAAACCAATACACAGATTGAGTATTGTTACCATCACATAATCTTTTACAGTTCGAGTCACCCACTCCATGGGTTGTGTGAATCCAGACACAAAATCTGAGATGGCCTAGAGACTTCTGTTGAAGATAAACACTACCTAGTGTATCTGTAAATCTGGGAATTGTTTCAGTCACAAGGGCACATAACGCAGACCCATGCGTGTCGTAAGAGGCGACTGACGGGATCGAGTGGTCAGGCTCGCTGACTTGGTTGAAACATGTCATCGTATCCCATTTGCGTAGATCGATGCTCATGCTGTTGATCACTGGATTGTCTGGTCCAGAGTCGGTTATTTACAGACCGCCGCCGTATGTCTGGAATATTGCTGAGTGCGGCGTAAACCTAAACTCACTCACTCACTGTTTGGGCAGACACATGGAATCCTTGATGCTTCATGTTTACCTGAGACAGTGATGCTTGATAGGGCATCGACGATCTTCTGGATGCCAGGGTGGCTGGTGTCACCGATCTGCAATAGGTACAATATAGTCTCAAGTCACATCCTCACTTTCACCAGTATAAATATTGTTCATTATTGGTTCTTGCCTCGTCAGCACAAAATACTGGACAGATTACACTGGGATGCTTTGTATGAGAGAGAAATAATTCGTCTTGAAATAATCCACTACCATTGATGAGGAATAATCGGTTATAACGAATTGTTGGTTGTAACGAAGTTTAAGAATGACGATAAACGTTTATATTTATGGAAAGTGTCGAACTTCGGAATTAACGAACTGTGGTACTACATCCGGAGTAGATTACCTTTACCGACCTGCTGCTATAATCGTCTTGGGCGCCGTTGTACAAAACAACCTTAGTTCTTCGACAGCTGTAAGTCTATGTTAATGTGTGGGAGTTACGATCACACTTTAGATTGTGATCGCTATGTACTGGGGCACCCTGGTCATAACGCTCTCCTTCAATGGATACGTTACCTGTGGTATGTCTCTGCGGTATGGACAATGGCAATGGGGATGTATTTTACTGTGAAAAATAGATAAACAAGATATACTTTTTACCTCGAAGAAGAATCCGAGAACGGCAAGACCGTCGCTGTGTCCTGCTGCGTCGGAGACACTGGAGTAGCTGGACTTGTAGTTGACGATGTGCATCTGGAGACGATCAAGAGTAATGTCAATTAATAAATAATCTTTACGATATGCACCACGATGGTAATCTCAAGATGCGACACATATAACGATATTTGCCCCAATGTTCGATACACGTGGCGATATTTGCCCCAATGTTCGATACACATGGCGATATTTGCCCCAATGTTCGATACACATATAACGATATTTGCCCCAATGTTCGATACACATGGCGATATTTGCCCCAATGTTCGATACACATATAACGATATTTGCCCCAATGTTTGATACACATGGCAATATATGCCCCAATGTTCGATACACATATAACGGTATTTGCCCCAATGTTCCATACACATGGCGATATTTGCCACAATGTTCCATACACATATAACGATATTTGCCCCAATGTTCGATATACATATAACGATATTTACTCCAATGTTCGATTCACATGACGATATTTAAACCAATGTTCGATACACATGGCAATATTGCCCCAATCTTCGATACACGTTAACGTTAACTGCTGTACAGACGGTGGGTAGCCCAACTGTAAAGGTGTTAGCCAGAAACCAACCTCCATTGGAAATCGTGTCCCATCCACGGTGTGTTCAGATCCCTCGGCATCGGTTTTACCCCAGTGAAAGTGGAGTTGGGCAGTGTTATAATCGCCGGTCAGACCGCCCCCGGACACTTTGACCGCTGCCCCAGCAATATTCAACTGGGCTGAAAAACGAGACAAGACAGGTGAGAATAAACTGACATTACTCTTGAAGGAACTGAGTTTTTAAAGTAACACCAGTAAATATATCTCACTAATCGAGAGTTTACGCCGCACTCGGCAATGTTCCAGCTATATGGAGGCGGTTTGTAAATAATCAAGTCTGGACCAGACAATCCAGTGCTCAACAGCATGAGCATCGATCTACGCAATTGGGAACCGATGACATGTGTCAACCACGTCAGCGAGCCTGACCACCTGATCCTGTTAGTTGCCTCGTACGACAAGCATGGGTTACTGAAGATGAATTCTAGCCCTGACCTTCATGGGTTCCAGAAAGGTGAGTCTTGAAGGATTTTGTCAATGCACTTCGAGCACGGTTCGGTGCTAACGCTATCAACCATTGGTTTGTTTTATCAT
Organism: Haliotis laevigata; assembly: GCA_008038995.1. Taxonomy (NCBI): domain Eukaryota; kingdom Metazoa; phylum Mollusca; class Gastropoda; order Lepetellida; family Haliotidae; genus Haliotis; species Haliotis laevigata. The sequence continues at coordinate 128,152 of VKKT01002156.1, read as the reverse complement.
TGTAGTGTATTAGCTAATTTAACAAGAAGACAAAGTCATCAATATCCCCCGCAATGGCAAAATACTCTTCATGATTATGTCTACGAGTTATGATCATGTCAAATTTGTTGGTGTGTATAAAGAAAAATGGAAGGAGAGTAGTGAAAGGTTTTTAAAGTTCTGCTCCAGAAAGGAGCACTATCACCAATTTCAGTCTATGTCAAACTTGTTGCCATGGAAATGCCAAAAATATTTTATTCAGAAATCCAAAACTACCCAAAGGCACCAGTCAACCACCAGATCTATGTATGTGCCAAGTTTGGTGAAGAAATATTGAACGGTTTTAGAGTTCTGCTCCGGAAAAGACAAATGTGCACGGATGGAGTCCATTTTAATACCGGAGTCCATTTTTATACAAGAAGCCCTGTATAAGCAATATCCTTACCTGTGTGGCCATTGTTGACAATGTTGAGAGACAGTCCTGTAGTGGTGTCAAATTTGGTCAGAGTGAAGGCGTCCATGGACGACATCAGGGTGTCAGTGGGGATAATGTTTATGGGAGACTGACTTGACATTCCGCATGTTGCGCTGACGTCGGCCCAGTGACTGGGGCCTACAGAGAAAACAGATCATGGCGTGAAGTGAATGAGACACTTTAATCGCGGAACAGTATTATTTCTTTTAACGAAAATCCGCATAAAACACAGATATTTGACCTGCAGTATACACGCTTAGGGGTTTCTAGTGACATGGTTACTATCAGCTTATATTTCCACAAGATGACATCCTTGAATATTGATAAAAACGCTATTTTCATTGCGTCCTCCATGTGTATCGCTCGGAAGCGATCGTGCGGAACGTAGCATTCAGAATCGTAAAGGTAAAGGTTCAAACGATATGTGCGAATGTTAACTTTCGCGATTTAGTTAGCTGATGCGACCTTCTACGATGGTTTGTTAGACTCAGTATAGCAGTGTAACGAATAATACTGAGCCTAAGTTTACTTAGACTGATGGAAATCACGATCATTGGATTTTGGCCTATCTAAGGAACACAACTCGGCATAGCAAGAAGCCTGGCCGGCCGTTAGCCCAATGTATGACTGACTGACTGAGTTTGGTTTTACGCCGCTTTTAGCAATATTCCAGGAACATCACGGCGGGAGGCACCATAAATGGGCTTCACACATTGTACCCAAGTGGTGATTCGAACCCGGGTCTTCGGCGTGACGAGCCAACGGTTTAACCACTAGGCTACCCATGATAACTTAAACACAAGTATTGAAATTATTAAATAATTCAATTTTGAATAAATCTTAAAACCATACTTACCGTCAGAGCCGAAATAACCCCATGATGAGTCTCCTGCAAAGAACAAGAAGTGAATAAGTGCAATGGTATTATATTTAAGAAATCATAAGTATATCGCCCAATCTTAGCATTTTGAAATATTACCTATTCTGCCCATCTAACTGATTCTAATTCCAATCATTTGTCACGGCGATACAATGTATTAACAATTCGAGAAGTGTTGCGGCCATTTTGAGTTTTTGACTTGCTGAAATGTTCTTTTTTTTGTTTATTTCGCCAAGTGAAATGAGCAGTCAGGGACATGTAACTTCACAGTTTTAGCGTCCGCTCGTCACTCGAGAAGTCAGCGTGCATTGCAAATTGCTGTGTTTGTGTCATAAACTGAACAATGGCACATATTATCTGCTCTAGTATAAGTTAAATCCTTAAAGATTATTAGATTATAGAATATTTTCAATGTTTCTACTCTGACCATTAGTGCAATAGATATCTTGTATCTTACAACGTGGAAAATATGTCCCTAACGGAGCTCCGTAATCTGAGCTCCGTTCCTCTGCAGCTGGGAATATTTCGCGCAATGCATAACGTTTACGTTGCGCAATTGTTTACGAAATATTCTTTACTCCTTTAAAACGATTCCATCCTTACACCAACGTCAACCAGGCTAGCCTTTCTCACGGCCCCTTAGACAAATGTTTAGTCTCTGAATATATGAAAATTTATAAGTAACAAATAAACCCATTTATAGTGAAAAGAGGTCCAGTGTGATGGGAGATTCAGAACCTGAACCTGAGGAGTTAGTGAGTGAGTTTAGTTTACTCCGTTCTCAGTTATATTCCAGCTAAATGGCGGCGGTCCGTAAATAATCGAGTCTGGACCAGACAACCCAGCGATCAACAGCATGAGAATCGATCTACGCAATTGAGGTGCGATGACATGTGTCAACCAAGTCAGCGAGGCTGACCACCCGATCCCGTTAACCGCCTCTTACGACAAGCATGGGTTACTGAAGATCAATTCTAACCCGGATCTTCACGGGTCTGAACTTGAGGACATATAGACTTGCTTCATTGAGAGCTTCCGCCTTGTAGGAACAGACAAGCAGCCCCTTAATAATTTCCATTAAGTCCCAAAATGTAGCAAGTGTAGATTTCCCCCGGTCCCAGATCTTATTCTCCCGTCACTGTAGGGCTCCTTATACGCTATAAACAAAGTTTCATTATTAAGTGCCATTTAGAAGCTGGTGTGATGAAGAGGAACACTTATGGATAGACAGCTTCTTTACTGCAATAGATGCGACGTATCGGTGTAGATGCTAGCAAGTTGTTTGTTTTATTGATATTATGTATAACAAGAGTGTGAGACATACTTTCTTCAATGACAACCCTATGTGGAAAGAAGGCGCCAATTCCATGTCAGTTTCTGTAGTTATGATAACCCCGGCTGACAGGGGGGCACGCTGCTGCTAAGAGATATCTCCCGTTAAATATACCCCCCATGAGACAAATGAATACGTTTGTTTCATATACAGTCTCAACTGTTTGTTTTATGTAATCATGCGAAGTCTGGCTTAACATCCTCTTGTTATAACGGCACTGACTGACGTCAAACTGAGGGGCTTAATGGGGGTGTTACACGTCAGTAGGCATTACTTGTTTCGACCTAGTCCCTCCCCCAAACCCCTTCCTTAAAAAATATGAAATAGATGAAAAATCAAACAAACCTATAAAACCTATTAAAATATTTTTTAGAAAATTAAAAAAATAATAACAAAATATTGATTTATTTTATTTTAGATAAAAATAATAGACTCAGGCAATGTTTACGAGAGTTCCTTAGTTATGCTAAGCAGTTTACCCCTTCAGTACCCTCCTTTACGTACCAACGAAGGAATAGTAAGTCTGTTTGTAAATGTGCAGCCAGCAAATAGCCTGCTGGCTGACATTAGAGATGTTCCGTTGTGGGAGCTGTACAAGTGATATACAGACGCAGACATATATACACTAGGGGACCTTCATTTGACATTCTAAGGAAGGGGGAGAGTGGTTGGGGAGGGGCGAGTGGCGTGTGCATTACGCATTGTGCACTTTACAGATGTCTAGAGCATCTAGCACTGTGCCCCAGTAGCTCGGTCATAGTGACATTGTGCAATAACCACCTTCGAATTATATCAATGTATTTACTGTCAATTACGTTTATAACGAACTGGCAGATATAACGAACACATTTTTCTGGTCCCGGTCACATGCTGTATATTTTAGTCGAAATGTGTATAACGAACTACGGTTATGTCGAACTGAAATAAGTGGTCACTTGCTGTACATTTTAGTCGAAATGTCTATAACGAATTACGGTTAGTAGTAATTTGAGTTCGTCTTAACCGTAGTTCATTGAATGCGTTGTTCATGACTGCAGAATGTTTATTACATTTTCTGTGCAGATTTTACTAGCTGTGGGGAATATTTAAACAAGCAGTTTCTTGGCTTTTAGTTGGTTTGTTGTTTAACGCCGCACGTGCAGAATGTCAAGTGCGTGAGTGAGTTTAGTTTTACGCCGTACTCAGCAGTATTCCAGCTATATGGCACCGGTCTGTAAATGTTCGAATCTGGATAAAAAAATCCACTGATCAACAGCATGAGCATCGATATTAACTGACCTTTCCCTATAAGTAACTTCGGGGAAATATATATTGTATAAATCAGATTAAACTGAAGGCATGTCAAACCTGTCCGATTCATACTACTGTGTCTACCATGATCTTTAACGACACAGTCCCAATCAATAGCTCTAATTAAACATCTATTAATAGATGTTTTACAAGGTTAATTGTTCGTTTCATTGTAAATTCAAGTCGCAAAGCACCTAAACGGAAACAGGTGTTAATGTATATACCCTGTTTATAAACTCATGTCAATTATGCGTCTTTAATTTTGAGAGTAATCAATTTCATGAAGCCAATGTTATTCGGCCGCGTCAGTTAACATTAACAAATGTCCATCGTCAAGAGATCTAAGGAAAAATTTCTCTTCAACCGAGGTAGATTTCACAGACTTTGGAAGTGGCTTTCTGTCATCATTGAAACTGGCTAAATATATCTGATGGGTTTTTCAAGTAGTGCAGATAAGGTGACCGCCGTATTAGAAGCAACTGTCATCAATGATATATATAAGCTGTGAAAAGTACACTGGTGAATGTTCTTTGTATAGCAAGGATGTAGATTGATTGCACCGCGCATTCGTGATAAAAAATACATAAAAACATACACATGAATTAATTTGTGAATTGAGAGTGCTGACGATGAAATTTATTCATCGGTGAGAGGGTTGACTTTAAATTTGCTTTGAACAGCATTTCTGTGGAACGATCCATTGGTAGGATTATGCCATTCGTAAGCCTATGATAAACTTTAGTTACGACACCCGTAACGTTACGAACGCTGTGTAGATCGGGACCTAGTTATATCAGCTTAATGTGGGAGAAAAACCCGAAGTTACGCAGATCTTTCACGTTTCCCGCTTTGCTGAAACCCACCAGCAGGCCATGGTTTTTGGGGCCCAATCTACAAAGCGATCGTAACGCTACGACCTGTCGTAATTCAGTACTATTTCATTGGATTACGAATGACGTAATGCTGCAAACGTTTGAGCATAAGGTCCCATCGTGCCAATGGAACAGGGACGCTACCCACAAAACTTTCGTAGCGTTACGACCTGTCGTAACTCTATACTATATCATTGGCTTACAAATAACGTAATGTTACGAACGCTTTGTGCACAAGGTCCAGGCGGGCATATTAAACAGGGCCAAATCCACAAAGCGTTCATAGCGTTACAACCCTATCGTAACTCTTTACTATATCATCTGCTTACGAATGGCGCAGTGCCACGAACACTTTGTGTATAGGGTGTTTGGATTCCAGGGTCCCGATCCACAAAACGTTCGTAGCGCTACTACATTCGTAAGTCTATGATAAACTACAGAGTTACGACAGGTCGTAGCGTTACGAACACTTTGTGGATCGGGCCCCAGACGTAGATAATGTGGACCTGTGGTTGATGTCATGAGCGTCGATCCTACACAACTGACAAACGATGACTCGCATAGGCCATCAATGCGGGGTTGGTCTAAGCTATGTCAACTGCACGAATGTTTTACATGAAATTCAGATCTTTTTCAAACAACGAATTATTAAGAATGGAATTACGGAGCTCTTGATTAGTGATTACCATTTCCTCTCTGTAAATGAATTCTTTGATGAAGATTAGTCAATGTAAACCGAACTGTGTTTGGAATCTAAGCTTGCAACATTGAGGGACCTTGGGATAAGTTGCTGACGAAGGTGTTTAAGACCTCTGCAGTCACACAATGGCAAAATTCAATAGCATGGAGGTGAACCCCCGGTCATCGCCAGTGAAGCTTGACCCAGGCTTGTTCAAGATCAACGAGGCATGTGACATGTGAATACAGCATTGATACCCAGGTAACTTTCTTGTTACTAAATACACCCTCATTGTCAGATTTAGGCTGTGGGTAAATGAACGTTTACCGGTTTGGCCACTATCCCGCAGCAAGCTCTCATCTGGAAAGTATCGGAGGTTAAAGGAGGGTAACTGACTGACATTTCAATCAGGAGGCACTATAAGCCAGACCATTTACTTCTTTATCTTTTGTATACATTCTGAATAGATTCTGGCGTCTTTCAAAGATATTTTCGCATGTTTATAGAAAGCGGTGTCTTGTGTACCCTTCTATACTGGTCAAGCTTAAATTATCATTGATAATGGTCATTTGATATTTCCGTTCAGAAATATCACCTTTTGCTTTATATGAGGGGAACGGAATGATGGCCAAATTATTTTCTCATAATTTATCACAGTGTATGCAACTCGTTGACCCGTGGTGACCTCAGGCGGGTGTTATTGCTGACCACATGAAAGCATGATATAAGGGACGGTTGGGGGTCAAGGGTCAGGTGTATGGCCGCAAATTTGGACTGATGGGGCTATAGGAATATTATGACCATTGATTTGGAATTGAGCAATTGGGCAGTGATGAATCTTTTAGCCGTGTCAGGATCCGCTCTCGCTGATTCTAATTCCAGAGCAGGATCCATAGTTTGTCTTCGGTATATTCGTTTGTTTGCGGGGCGGTGGGGTAGCCTAGTGGTTAAAGCGTTGGCTCGTCACGCCGAAGACCCG
>VKKT01002156.1:97005-110698 GCA_008038995.1 Haliotis laevigata | reverse complement strand
GTAGTAGTAGTAGTAGTAGTAGTAGTAGTAGTAGTAGTAGTAGTAGTAGTAGTAGTAGCGATGTCAAGGGCGATTTTCACATTTACCAAATCCATATGCCCAAATCTATTCCTAACACTCATCACAGTTGGAGGCCATTAACACTTTCTATACTGGTAATTAGCAGTTTTTAAATGTATATCAATAAAATAGTTTATTATTTTCCAGATTAAAACCGATACCGGCGGCCACTCACATATTGAAGCAATAACCCTCATACTGCAATAATCATACTGCAATATCTCGAACACCTCGTCAAAACCCTACTTCTACTCACCTCAGATAATAGGAGTCTTTTCAAGAGATCTTCTGCGATAAGACGGGCAAATATAATTCCCGTTATAAACAAAGGAGATAATAAGAAACAAAACTGTATTTTATTTGCAGATATAGGGGTTGTGTACCTTTGGCGATGACCCTGTAACACGTGGAACCTTAGATGACAACATCACGATTTCGTCACGATATCACTCTTAACCGATACCTTTACCAGCTATGTTGATATTCTGGCGTGACGCCCTCTCATTAAAACTAGTTCAGGCACAGACACCCCATTATGCTGCACAACTTTCGATGATAAGTTAAAACATGCATCCATTAGCTCTTTATTCTGTCGTTAACTTTCGTATTGTAACTGCAAGAACTCATTCGTGACCACTCGTGCCTTTCCGTCAGTAACAGAAACTGACAAATGGGGAAACGATATCAGACATTTTGAGAGCATTGGACTGTGGGAAATTATATCGAGAATAAGCTTAACCAGAAAAGGTATGTTTATTTCCTCTACAAACAAGTAAGGAAATATCAAGGTCATACGAAGATAAATAATGACAGGAGAGCATTGATATTTTCATATTTACGTTTTCCGCAAAAATGAGGTGATCGGTTAAGCAGACATAGGATATCTTAGCTCACCTAGTTTTTGTGTTACCTCGTCTGCAGTTTTGTTAAGGAAAGGGTGCCTGCGAACAAAACTTCAAAAGATATGACTCCTTCACGTGGAGAGGTATTGCTATTTATTAACTCAGTACTTAGGCGGGCAAACTATAAAGTATTTGCATCTCTGTCTGTGTAAATTTGCATTGAGGCTCTTGCACTCCTTGTCACGAACACCGACATTTGAACCTCATCAAAGCTTACACAGAATGTATGGTACGTTATCTGAGGCATACGTGACTTCAGGGGGTTTGAAGGTTTTAACAAATATGTGTCATATGAAATGTCCTGGGAACTACTGTAATGCTAAGGTTATGTTGATGAACCAATGAAGATCCGGGTTAGAATTGATCTTCAGTAACCCATGCTTGTCGTAAGACGCGACTAACGGGGTCGGGTGGTCAGGCTCGCTGACCTGGTCATCATATCCCAATTGCGTAGATCGATGCTCATGCTGTTGATCACTGGATTGTCTAGTCCAGGCTAGATTATTAACAGACCGCCGCCATAAAGCTGGAATATTGCTGAGTACGGCATAAAGCTAAACCCTTTTACTCACTATGGTGATGATTATGATGATGAAGATGACGACTACGACAATGATGATGATATATTCGTTTACAATTATGCATTGTACCTCTGTTCGTGTCTGGACAAAAGCAACGGTGAGTAGCCTCGAGTCACATCGAAGACGTGAGTTCGATGCCACACATGGGTACAATGTGAAGCAAATTTCTGTTGTACTCCCGTTGTGATATTACTGGAATATTGCTAAAGCGGCGTAAATCTATACTCAATCACATATTCGTAACAGCAGCTGACTGACTGACTGGTGGTTCAAGTTGGAGGTTGGGTTTGCGGCCTCCTGGTCGATCTCGCTTAAACGTTAAAAAGCATGTAAAACGTCACGAAAAATCTCACTCTAACTAATGCACAAACCGTCACGTACGGACTCTGAGAGTTTGACGCAAAAAATACAGCTCAACCATGGCTTCGTAATGTCCATACTCATGGTCAGTACACGAGATAGATCAGCCCAGAACAAGGATGAAATATTTAAGGTTATCAGATTCAACTATGCGTGCAACAAGCACGTATGCGTTCATAATTACGGACTGACGAGGCTTCAAAGTGGAGAATTATTACCTAAACACATGTACGGTTATTTACATTACGAATTATACAATCATATTACTAACAATCTATTGGTTTTTAATCGCAGATCTGTCGCTCTAGGCATTATTTGCAGTTAAAATGGCCGCTCGTTAAATATCATTACCATGCAGTGACAATACGCTTCAAACTTCAAGGTCACAGAAAGGCTATAAAACGTTAAATTGCAGGCTTATATATATTAAATAAAATTATTACCGTACTAATCCTTATTATGTCACAGTCCCATACCTTCCTCAGTTGAATATTTACCTGCCTTTGCGTGTGTTTGTGACTAATGTCGGTAGAGCAGAACATATATAGAGCTTATCATATAGGTATAATATTATGATTATCTTATGTTTGCTCATGTACATGGTCCATAGATAACGCCGTTTTGTTAGTATGCTGACTTTCTAAATTTGTGAAGATGTGTAAAACAATTCATATACTTCGTGGGCACAAATGAAACTTGATTGAAACCCACCCTTGATTTCTTTACTATGTTATAGTGAGTAAATGAGTTTATTTTTCGCTTTTGCAATATTCCAGTAATATCACGGCTGGCGACACCAGAAATGTGCTTCACACGTTGTGGCCGTGTAAGGAATCGAACCCGGGTCTTCGGCGTGACGAGCGAACGCTTTAACCACTAGGCTACCCNACCGCCCCTTACTCTGTTATAAGGATCCCCTAACAGAGACACGGACGCCAAAAGGACACGGAAATGCCATAAGATTCTCAGCAGACTCTAAACGTATCACACAAGATACCCGACTATACACACTACATCGTCCTTTGGTGTTGATAACGTATGGGACAATACAGCCATTTTATGTGGTAATTAGAGATTTAATGTTATTGAGGTGCATGAATAATGGGGTGGGATTTATTTCCCCGTCTCCTTTATGTTTTCAACAGAACATGCATAGAATGCAGTTGCAGGCTTTACGTCGTAACGATTCATAAATTAAGACCTGTCTTATTTCTATGGAGCTTCCATGTCGTATAGAACAAACGGAACATGCATTGAAAGCAATTACCGACCTGTAACATCAGGCAATCTAGACATGTAGGTCCTATTGTTACATCCATAGAACTAGACTTAGAACCTGTCTTTTTCCAGCGTACTATTGAAAGAACGAGCATAATAAATCCTGTTATTCTAAATATTGTGTAAAATTACACGACCGTTTCTTATGGTGGTAGAAAGCAAATCCTAGTTTAAATTCAAGTTCTAATCCACGGCTTCGTAAGAACAGATATGAACGGGGTTTTCACAATAGACAGTGGACATCATAAGGAAAGCTGTTGTTATTTACGATACACCACATTACATCTCCGACAATATCAAATTACACAAAACCCTTTCTCGCTACGTTTCACACAAGATTCCCACATGTAGTTTTTAATCGCCCTTTTATCGTTGTGGGCGCATGGAGATGCCATTCACTAATATGTCACCCCAGCGAGATATCTGATCCCACGGCAACCTTCTCCCTGCGGGTGCCGTCAACGACTGCAGTGTACCGGGTCACAGGTCAACGTTCGAGCCACAACCCTCGCTATCTTCGCACGATTGTTCTATTACGCCACAAAATGTCAATTCAGCAATCCTTGGTTTCAGGTCCAATCTATAGATTATACCCATTTTAAAATTGTCTGTTTCAATAAAAATGGTGTAATCATTAATCACTTGATCGAAATACATCTTAGAAGTTTTTAGATTTTAGTCTTACCCTGCTTTTAGCAATATTCCAGCAATATCACGATGGGGGCACCTATGTGGGGAATCGAACATAAGTCTTCGGCTTTAACCACTAGGATACCCTACCACCCTTTAGTGCAATCAGATCAGGACTGTCAGTTAACCCCTACACCTTTACTATGTCTGGTCATTCTAAACTATCCCATAAAACTAAGGAATCTACGTGTGCTAGTCTAATACTAAACTTTTCATTTGGCTTTGTGAAAATGTAAAATATAAGGACAATATATGTATATGTATATATATCAAGTACAACAATAAAACAGCTTGACCATGGCTTCAAGTGTTCTGTGTTTATCATATTACCGATCGCAGTGTTTGTTAACAGACCACGCCCATTCAGTGTTTGATAAACAGACCACGCCCATTCAGTGTTTATTATTAGTGATGGTCCTTTCAGCTTTATGACTAAAATTTCGATTTTATGTGAGTCAGTGTACTCTTGTACAAACCTTTTCTTGTACATGTTTAGAACACCCCTTGTTTTATTGTATGACAATAGAATTATAAAGCATATATATCTTGATCTCATGTGTCCCACTTCAAGCTCACTATAACGCATGTGTATGTAGACACACGACGTTTTACAATCGGGTAAATTAAATACAAATTGTTATACATTCTGCAAGGAGATTCTCTTTGTCCAATTTTCTTTAGATAAACGTCGGATATTTTCGTTCGTTCGTTCATTCATATAGGCTTCATTACCCTATGTCAGCTGATGTGCGCGGTAAATTGAAGAAATACCCAGCTAAAATCTACAAGTCAGCTTCAAATGCCTTTTTGTCCTAGAAATAGACATTATGTACCATTAACTTAGAAAGCAGTCAGGGGTTGATGGGTCGCAAAGGGGGTGGTTTTGTTTGCCCATGATCATGTTCGTAACCTTGTACTGAAACGCTTAGAAATACAGAAGGACTTGAATTAGGTGGCTAAAAAAAGACAACAAAACAACGCAGCAAGTGATCTTAGCACCCTACTCGGGTGCATGGACGAACCCTTAAGGCCAAGGTAAGTATTTCATTCTTGAATGCTTGGGGTCTGTTGTTATGTATCCAAGCTGGAAAGCATGTCAATTGTGAATGTATCTGGACACCGGGCCTGTTAACGTTCACTGTTTGTGTTAACCTGTGACAAAGGTATTAGTACAAAAACCACCGCGTGTATGGAGTGTGAATTGGGGTTAATGCCTCTTTGAACAATATTCCAGTTATATCACAGGCTCGTGTGGAAGACAAGCCTACAGTGATACATGTCAATGTTTACCACTTTGGTGAACCACTCGGTGTGGTGCTGTGAAACCTAGAAACCTAATTAGAACCGGAATTCGAAACCACGATCACAGGTTACTGGCGTGACAAGGGACGCAACTCTGCAAGGCGAATTGCGGCGCACTTTATCTAAGGTCTACCCATGTAGCCAACAGCGTGTTGAGCGCCAGTGATTTGGCGTCGACGTAAGTTTGAATATATTTCAGAAAATCATGGCACGCCAGCTTGATGACCAAAAATAAACCACGTGACCTACGGTGCGGGATCACTGCGAATCTGGGATTCAAACGCCAGATCCTGGGTTCAAAGGAAGGGTCTTAGACTACTGAGCCACCCATTCTCCCGTTATGACGATAGCCATCGCTCATCTACCAGTATATCAACAAACCCTGATAGGTACAGACTCGCACCCATCTTTGCACCGCCTCAACGGGTTTCAAGGACGAGGCGGTGGGTCCGTAAAACGCATTGGTTCACTGCGTACAACGTTTCACAAATACGATAGGGAAACACCATGCAATGTATACAGTGTTTTCGCTGTTTAACGATATAAAAAACATGTACGATTTACACTATTTTTATAACTCGGATGACGGAAACAAACGTAGGGTTTGTGCTGACGACACACACGTATTCTGGTGGTGTGTAAAACATATCTTAACCACATGCACGAAAGGCATTTGCAATGGAGCTTATGTTTCAAGCCGGGCGGAAAGGCGAAAACTGGCAGAATTTGGGATAGAGCATTGAAAGGGCAAACTAAAAAAAACATGAATACACCGAACCAAATATACTGCGAAATTTGTTAGACATTATGTAGAATGAGAGGAATGAGCGGGGAGGGACTCTAAGGATTTATCAGTTAGCAGTAGAGTTGCCTCCCTCAAGCGTGCCAGAATCCTATGACCGTGAGCCCAAGATTCTCCCTGGTCTTGTTTCGAGGTTTGTCAGTGCGTCTGTTTGTGAACCCTGCGTCTTAGCGTTACAGTTGTCATAATTTAGTGTTTAAGTGTGGGAGTTGCTATCGTCTAAGTGCTAAGATAGCTTTGTGGAACAAGGCCCTCTACTGAAGTTATAGGCACATTTGTTCATGAGGTGGTGGGTAGCCAAGTGGGTTAAGCGTTCGCTCGTCACGCCGAAGACCCCGGTTCGATTCCCCACATGGGTACACTGTGTGGAGCCCATTCTTTGTGTCCCACGATTGCTGGAATATTTCTAAAAGCAGCGTAAAAACCTTTATAGTGATGTCACATATATTAACAGCGTCATGTCTAGAACTGCGAATGAAGTGCAATTATGGCCCAGCGGACCACCCCATGCTGCTGCATGCGCCAGTAGTCGTACAAGCTGCAACAATATATACTTTTTTGATAGCGTTAACACATGGCAACTGATTGTTTTACCCGGAGTCCGAAAATAGCTGGGGAAACAGAGAACTCCTGATGAAAATGACAACCACGTGACTGGACTTTTTTGGATGATTCATATGAGCAAAGCGCATTCTGTGAGTATGATTGTTTGAAACACATTTTGTGGCATTCACTGAGTGAATAGTTTTCCATTATATGATATTTGCAAAAATTGAGACTTCTATGCTTCTTTGTAGGATTTTCATAGCAATAGAGTGACACATTTCGCATTTTTATGGTTTTAAACAGAAAAACCCAACGTCGTACATGTCGTAGAGTGTTACCACTTTGGTGATTTTAAAACAAAATGCTCGCGAACAAACGACCGGGACGTTTCTTTGAGGCGAAAATGCCATTGTCATCGGATCCTGACCGGGAAAGGGACGCAACTGTACACTTTACACCACTTGGCTACCCATGTCTATAAGCATAAGTTTAGTCCTATCCCTATTAAAAAAATAATGTTCGAAAGTAAATACCAGGCCGAAATTTCGTTAATGTCCTCCTTGTGTTTTAAATACACCGGTTGATAGACTATTATTGGCTACTGTAGAATTCATCAGTTCTACATATATCATAGTCTGTCTCACAGTCCCTGAACCATATTATTTTTTTCTACAGCCTAGCCCTCCCTGCAATGCTAACGCCCTAAATTAAGCAAGTCTAGAATTCTCCCTGGGCTCCTTTTCAATTAAATCGATATTGAATCCAATGGATATTTGCTACAATCAAAATAATATATACATGTATTCAGAGACTAAGTATTAGTGTACATATGTCATAGAAATAGTACAAGAATATCCCCGAGATCGTGGGATCAATCTACGTAGGTCACGTAACCAGGGATCAAAAGCATAAGCAACGACCATGACGGTCAGGTCACGTTGATTACAAGCAATAAACAGGCGGAAGGTTGGTTTTCCGGCCGTCACATTCAATTACAGCCTATAGTCAGCTGTGAACGTGCGCGGCGAAACGACCACTCCAGCATTGATAACATTGTACCACGTCCGTGATTAGTCATATATATATGTTGTCTGTCAGCCCTGTATCACCCATTTCACTTCCTCGCTGATCACGTACATGCATATCCCACTCTTAATCATGGAGGATGGAGGATGCATCTTAGGTCACAGTCGAAGAAAACCGACTGCAGCGTTCAGAGTGCACACCACCTAAGTGCGAAACTATGGAAGCCTGTTCCTGTAATCTACCGTGATCGCGGAATACTCTCCTTCACCAGTGGAACCAACTCGATTTTTGGTAAGAATATGGGAATCATGGAAAGGTGGATTTTCACCAGGGATAATAAACTTACTGTCAGAGTAAATACGACCTAGATAGCTTGTAGTGATGTAATTGGAATACCGTCCACTCACCTTTCACTCAATGACACAATACACCAAACCGACACGACCACCCGTGTGTTAATCCTAACGCTGTTGGTATAAACACAATGTTTATTACACGTCTTCCGGGTTTAATTCAATTTTAAGAAAATATTACACGGTCTTATTTATTCAGCTAATCTTATTTCATCGAAGTGTGAAACATTTATCCTCTATATATACGATCACTGAAAATCATAACAAAATAATCAAATTAATACTTCAAGTACGACCGTTGAAAAGTGTAAGAAAGTAATCGAATTATTATTCAAAAGGTTACTGCATCTATCCACGTGTCTGAACTGTCAGTCCCACATTTTCCACCCTTCGTGAAAAAATGAACTCGCCCGATCCCAACCTGACACTCAGCACTTGCAATGTCCTTACTCACGAATCGAGAGGGAGTCGACAAACCAGAGGAAATAATTTCTCACTTATACTGTGTGATTGTGTTTAACGCCGCTAAGTGGCAACTAAGCTGTGTTAGGATGTGGTAACGTGATGTAAGACACAGCCTTCATTAGCACAGATTGTAGATGCTCGTTCAACCACGACAAAGGATTAATACTCGCAATCCAAGGACCAATATGGAATCGAACCACGTAAGCGGATCCTGCAGCTAAGTAACAGAAAAGAGACCCCAAATCCACCGTATTTCTACAATATTCCATCCCCACTGATTTTTAAATTTATTTTCCTATTGAGTTGATGTGCTATACATAAATATATTTACTGATGTAATCTCCAGTGATATGCTTCAACTCTCTATTTAACAGAGCAGTGCGTTGTGTTGTGGTAGTGATTTACCAAGTATAAAAACTGCACAGGCAAACTTGCAGCCCGGTGACGTTAGTGTGATGCGTGCGTTCGTAATCAGCACTACATAAACGATCTACTGCAGTGGAGGTACACTTTGCCACACACGACTGGTAACTAAATCCACGTCGCTTGAAAAGCGCAATAGGCAAACACCAGTCCACCTACTATCTCATACTGTCTTTAATACGACTATCATTTCATCTTAGTCTTAACACAAATGCTTTTAAACACACATTATAATTTACATTTTGGAAAACGAAACGAAAACGTATTCTGATTGAACATTTTTAAACAAAAAATACCACCCACAATACACACACCAAACAAAAACCCCCACACATTTACGCGTCACACAAGCAAGTCTACATTTAAAACACCCAAACGTTCCATTATGCAAGCCACGGACATAATACGTTTCTATAATTCTAAATCTACATTATATCCCTGTTTCAAAAACCAGATTTTTTCAGGATAGTATAAAAAATAAGCCCACATATCTTAATTTTAATCGAATTATACCAGCCTTGAATATGTCAACAATTTTAAAACAAAAAGTTACGCTTGCTATAAAATTACGAATGTGTTAATTACCAAAACAACCCTAAATTGTGGCTATAAACCACTTTCTCCAACCTGTTACCACACACTTCAGAATACACAGTTTCTTAACACAGGGCCTTGTTGCTGCCACTGTGTATTCTTATAGTCGCTGTAAGGGGATATCGCACTAGTATGTTGTCACGACAAATTCGTCACTAAACCAACAGAAAAACTAACGCCATGTATATGCCCCGTTTCGTTGGATTAGATTTTTTTGTAAATCTGCATTTTTCTAGCGGCCAGGTAAAATGCTAAAATGTTTACTATCGCACGGTGATCAAGAATGGATAAATGTCCCCTATCCTTTTTAACCGTTTATGGGAGTTTAATTTGAAAAATATATTATTATAAATAAAATTTGACTTTTTATTCGTTTTTTTCTCTAAAAAATAAATATTTTTGTAAGTAACAAAAAACGGTAGGAAAAATGTAAGCAAAGTATATATATGTGTTTAATAAAATGTATTAATGTTAATTCATGCCTTCACTCTTGTCGTATACTGAAGTTCAATTACAACGCTAGTATTGACGGAAGAGTTCTCGTCTCGCATATTTGCCATAAAAGCAAAGTTAATAAAATTAAAATAAAATACTCAATTCCCTAAATGTTTGAAATTTTAAATACACTTTGAAATGCATAAACAAAGTATTGAGAACACAATATAAAATTTAAAAAGCAACTTACCAATGGCACTTGGAAACAATTGGACGAATGCTACAAGGGCAACAGCGAAAACTTTAAGAAAATCCATTTTTGACTCGAGCTTCCAAACTACTATCTGAAGACTGCCACACCATTTTAGCTGAGTTTGGGGTACTTATAGTACGACCATATTTTGCACACGGCCTTCAGTCATCCAATTATCCTGAAGATCTTCAATGAGGATTCGTCCCGGTCACGTGACCTGTGTAATATCCCTCGGAGCAAACCTGTTCGATAGCGGCGAGGAAAGTACGGTAGCCGGACCGGGCGACAATTTTCGCATGTCACGCAGAACGCAAGAAAAGGAGTTTAACAATTACATAACGGCTATACAATTGTAATTAGGACCATTTACTCTTCAATATCCGGCTACATAATGGAAAAACAATAGTTGCGTCATGTTACAGATGTATAATGCATGTACTATAAGCAATTAGCAATCGTTTGCGTGATGACAAAGCCTTTCTTCCTTTCACTATTATGTTCGGGGATTAAATGAAAAGCAAGAACTTGTTCTTGTATTAAATGAATGAAATGATACCATCTTGCGGCTTTTGATTTTGAATTTGTTTTTTATTTCACTCGCACTATCGTCTACGGTTTTAGTCAGTATGAATGAAATATCTAAAGAGGTATTTTTTTTATGGATAGAAAACTTGTTTATTGTAATTGCAACTTCTTTATTGCCATAAAGAATTTGTCAATCCATAAAAATGCCCCTCTTCATCATACTAGCTTTTAATGGCACTTAAAGAAATAGAAATAATTGAGCAGAAAAACAGATAGGACATGCGTGAATATTGTTATAAATCACAGAGTGATATCTTTAGATAAAGATGTGTATCTGTAAACCATCACGCCTGATATTTCCACCATATTCATATGTCCCCACATGTGCTTGTATGTAAATATGAAATACCACAGTTATCATCATGTAAATCAGATGTCACTGTAAGGCGTGTGTGTACATATGTTTGACAAGCAAATCGTTTCTGTACAGTATATATATGTAAATATACACCAAATGTTTCGTGCCTGAAGCGCGTGGACTGTTAAACATTACCAACGAAGGTATTTCATAGCGGACTTTGAAACAATGGCCTAAATTAAATGTTTGCCCTTCGAACCGCGTGTCAGCTCGTGCAGGAAATTTGTTAATTGCAAGGGTGTCGATATCACAGGTAGTCAATTTCAGCTCATTTCACTCATGGTTTTTAGCAATTTTACAGCTATCGCGGAAGAGCGAGTGAGTGAGTGAGTGATATCACAGGTAGTCAATTTCAGCTCATTTCACTCATGGTTTCAGCAAAATTACAGCTTGTTCGAAACCACGTGAGTGAGTATTTTTTTTATCTTTACGTAAATAATCGAGTCTGAATCAGATAATCCGGCAACCGATCCCGTTAGTCCCCTCTTACGAGCATTTGTTGATAGATATTCGTGGCGTCTGTCACTGGCCCTGATCTGTCTGGTTCAAACTCGATTATTTGCATTACACAGTTATTTTGGTTTTTTTGGGTTATTGATAACTACAAAGTTAAACGAACGAACAAACAAACACACCCGCTGCAGATGCAAATTTCTAGTTATGGGACTTTTAACACTCATGTGTTTAGTGACCTGTGAAGATCAGGATTACAATTGGTTTCCAGTAACCCATGCTTGTCGTAAGAGGCGAGTGACGGGATCGGGCGGTCAGACTCGCTGACACATGTCATCGTATCCTGTTTGTGTAGATCGATGCTCATGCTTTGGATCCGGATCACTGGATTGTCTGGTCCAGACTAGATTGTTGATAGACCGCCGCCATATAGCTGGCATATTGATGAATGCTGAGTTGGACAACAACCAGACCCATCTATGCATGCGTTTAGTTATGAAACTTACAACCACAACATGTGATCACAATAGAGGGGCGCCGCTGGTTTGCCACCCATTAAACCGAGTTTCATGAAATTAATTATGCTTCAGTTCTAAATTGCTCGATGATTACGACTTTCTATAGCCAAATAAGCCAACACTTTGTTACAGAACGTGGCCTACCTTTATGTTGGTGGTATGTTGCGAAAAGCGGCGTAAAACTAAACTCGCTCACACTACAGAACTTGGAAAAAACACATGGTTATATTTAATTTAGTTATGTATATTTGTTTTGTATTGTTGCGCTTCGGTGTATAAATTGTTTGTTGTGTATGTCTATAAATTTTTATTTTTTTAAATTGTTCTGACGGTGTTGTCTGTTGGTTCACTTGTACATGTTTTACTGGTGTTGTCGGGATGGGACAGGGAGTATTGACGCAGCCCCGGTATATCATGACGTTATATAGACAGTGACAGCCGCTTCAGGTTACAGTGTACGGTCACACAGACTATTTGTATGTGCAGGAAAAGTCAAATATAGTAAGTAGGCAGTGATTCGTTTGTTACTAAGTAAACATTAGATTGACCTACTTCTGTGAAAAATGTGGGAGCTGAACCTATGTGACGTCATGAACGAAACCTCTCCCTTTCTCGCATTTGCTTTCTCTCTCCCCCTTCTCTCTCTCCCCCCTCCCCCCTCTCTGTTTCTCTGTCTCCCCCCCCTCCGCCTCTCTCCCCTCTCTTTCTGTTCCTCTCTTTTCTGTGTCTCTCCATCCCCCCTCTCCCTTCTGTGTCTCTCTTTGTGACTCTCTCCGTGCCCTCTCTGTCTCTCTCACCCTCTTCTCTGTCTCTCTCACCTTCTCTTTCTTTCTCCATCTCTCCTTCTCTCTGTGTATCTCCCTCCCTCTGTGTGTGTTTCTCTCTCTTTTCTCCCTCTATCTGAATTATAATAAATCCCTTGAAACTGTTTCAACGCATTGTTTGTTTTTTTTAAATGTAAATTTTATTTCTGAATCCCTGTTACCGTGTCTACCCCTCCCCCTCCCCCTCTTCTACCTCTCCGATGTGCACATCGCAATTGGATACACCCATCTATGTTTCACGTCTATCTAATTTCGCTTAAACAACACCCTCTGAACACCAACAACACACGCACACACTCCTGCTTGTATGTTTCTATATCTTGATCGCGACATACAGCTCTATTTCACCTCACAGAGGTATCCAAGTATCAAGCTATGTTTGGGTTAGCTTCAGCTGCGTTCACGCCTGTCGCGTCAATATCGCGGCCTTATCATGTACATCTCTCTCGTATATCACCCTTCCTTTGTGTGCATCCAGAATGAACCCAGTTCTCCTTTCACAAAATACTACACACTACTCTACACTACTCAAATCTTCATAGGATAGTTACACACTTCATGCTCTTAAAAGTTTGTGCTGAAAGGCCAAAAATATCATTGAATATGAATAATATTTATAGGAAGCATATTTAGTTGTTTGTTTCTCTGGAGATTATATGTTTACTTGTCCTATTATCATTGCTTTCATCCTGATTTATTTTAAGATATAGATGCAGCCAAATAGCATTAACGTTTTACACTCCGAAGGTATATTCCAAAATTCTACTACTACTACTGCTACTACCACAACCACTACTATTACTACAACTACTACCGCCATTATTACTACTACAGCTACTACTACTACTACTACTACTACTACCACTACCACTACTATTACTACAA
>VKKT01002155.1:82659-96696 GCA_008038995.1 Haliotis laevigata | reverse complement strand
CGAAATATTCTCAAGCACGACGTAAAACCCAATTTCACCTCACCCGGATACGTCATACCTAAAGACGTTTGTTGTTTTACTGTCCGTTGCTAGGTACTAAGGGATAAAACAGTGAGTGAGTATGGTTGTACGCCGCTTTTAGCAATATTCCAGCAATCACCGCGGGGACACCAGAAACGGGCTTCACACATTACACCAATGTGGTGAATCGAACCCGGGCTTGCAGCGTGATGAGCGGACGCTTTAACCATAAGGCTGCCCCACCGCCATAAGAGGTAAAACAAAGACATATCGGCTGCTAATGGGCGGTGGGTAAGCCTAGTTGTTAGACCGTTCGCTCGTCACGTCAATTACCCGGGTTCGATTCCCCACATGGGTACAATGTGTGAAGCCCATTTCTGGTGTTACTCCGCGTGATATTGCTGGAATATTGCTAAAAGCGGCGTAAAACACTCACTCACTAAGGAATAAAACAAAGACATATCGCCTTGAAGTCAGTATCATGTGTCTGCGTCTAGTGTTCTTGTTAAACTGCAGCACGATAGCTCTGTGACACACACACGAACGCACGCACGCGCGCGCACACACCAACGTTGCGATATGGATGCTTGAACACTCGTTACTCCTACTTTCACCTCACTTCTTCTAAGACCATCTAGCTCTTAGACATGAAATGAAAATTCCTCCATGGATAATATTTTCTTTTATCCTTTGAAAAAGCCAAACAAAACATATCAAACAGGCGTTTAAAACGCTTCGAGCCAAGCGTTACACGTGTGTACAGCCTTGAACACACATTTTCCATGTTTGTATGAAGGTAATCATATCAGTTTTACTTTGCGGAAACCTAGCCAGAGAAGGGGACATCACATACAATGATACGTCAGTTATTTAAAATATATTATATTATAACTTAAAAACCGGCTACGATCGTATGAATGTTATATGAAGATCCTAATTGAATTGACTATGTCTGTCTTTAATCTGTTTCAGTATGCATGCCAGCCTACTCAATGACCACCAAACTTCTAATGGCAGCATGTGGTGCCCAGGGCGCAATTCTTGGTGGAACTCTCATCATCTTTATCTGTAAAAAACTTGGAGGGTAACTTTCCTGATTCTAACTCACATGCCTCATGAATAACTGATGAATTAATGTGAGAAGATTATAATGTCATATTTCTGAATTGAAGTTTCCTGACTGACTTGATAAAAGTGAATACTTTGGGATCACGATGTCGATGATGTGGTGACAAGACAATACCCATTAATTGTATTGGAAATACCCCGGGTTAGAATTGATCTTCAGTAACCCATGCTTGTCATAAGAGGCGGCTTACGGGATCGGGTTGTCTGGATCTCTGACTTGGTTGGCACATGCCATCGTATCCCAATTACGTAGATCGATGTCCATGCGGTTGATCACTGGATTGCCTGGTCTAGACTCGATTATTTAAAGACCGCCGCCATATAGCGGGAATATTGCTGAGTGAGGCGTAAAGCTAAACTGACTAACTTACTCACCCACTGTATTGGAAATAGACGTAGACATATATTTGTTGCAGAGAAAAGAAATCTACAGTGGTGCCAGTTAGAAAGGATCCTGTTGGCTGTGCTGAAGGTTTTTATTCAAACTCCTTTTCGTATGTGGTTGAAGCACCACCTAAGAAGTGATTAACACTAAAGCAACGCAACATTACACAATTTGACAAATTCCTAAAAAAATCTTTTCTAGAAAACGAATTAAAGGAACTGTTCAACTGTCATACAGTGTGCTCTCTTTACAGTGCGTGCGACAAAGGAGCTATCAAGAAAGAATCCCCAACCGCTGAAGAACCCGAACGGGGAGAGTAATCCTAAACAGTTGAAAGAAGATACGCTGTTTAAAGAGGATGACACGGATATGATTGTTGATCTGGAGTCTAAGGAACAGGATGACCAGGTTGGTGAAGTTGCCACACATATATGTAGGGATGAAGGGGATCCGTTGATTGAAATGGGAGGGGATGCGATGGATGAAGCCAATGATGAGTTAATAGATGACAAAGATGTTGCGAACGATGCAATGCTAGAAGACGAGGATGTTTTTGGTATGGAAGAGGAAGACAAACAACCTACTGCAGGGAGTGATATAGCAGAGGAAGCTGAATTGGGGAATGTAACAGAGGACACGCTTGAAGGGGTTCAAAGTAATATAGATGGTCACAAGATGGACAAGGACAGAGTCCGGTCTGAACCGTCTGGTCTTTCTGGTGGTGTTGAAGAAGAAGAAAAGGAAGTAAGCATAGATGATGACAGGCTGGTTGAAGGTGATAGCCTCGCGTCACTAAGAGAAACTGTAGATGAGGTAAGAGTTGAGCCATGTTTGGATAACGATGATAACATATATAATAAGCCTGGTAGTGAAAAACTGAACACTGGAACTCGTTTGGGAGAAGGTTCTGAATCTGAAGCAAGATTTGTATCAGAGGACATAGACACTCAGGAGCTTTTGACAACAGAACTCCATCCTCAAGTAATTTTCGATGAAACTCATCCTGAAATGTCTGGTGGTAAGGAGAATATAACAGTGCCCGAAAACTCAGAAGCGAGTGATGAAGACAATGAGGAAATAGAGGAAGGTGAAGACGCAACAGATACTGATGAAGCGGAAGAAAAGGAGGATGAGGGTGATGAAGGTGTTGAAGTTACAACAGGGGAGTGCGGAGAGGCGACCGTCGTGGGAGAGGGAGGGGAAGTGGTGAAAAAACGCAAAAAGTATAAAAAGGTTAAAACGGAAAAGACAAAAAAAGAAAAGATACCGAAGCTCCGAAAAATAGACTTCACCCAATCCCCATACAATTTTCAGCCAAAAGAATAATAATTTCTTTTTCAAAGTTGACGTCACACACTATCCATGTTTCATATACAGACATGTATGGGACACATTGCTTTACAACATGTAACAATATGAAATATGGTGCCTTTCAAAGACAATGGAAATTCACATGAACTTTAATTTGACAGACATCTGCATCTATGTGTCCAAGTGCTAAAAGAAGTATGTGACACATGTTTATGAAGACATTCATCTCGATCATTTGTGTCTGGAAATCCAAGTAATATTTAACTGTAAAACTTGCCGTGCAGTATAAAATATAAACTTGAAAATTGGATTTGACCTGAATCGTAATGAAAACATTATTACGCTGAAAACACTCACAGCAAACTTAAGGTCCAACAAAAATCATGGTCCTCTATCAAATACATTACCTTTGAATAACTGTTTCTTGGTTTGCTTCATTCTTAGCCACCTGTAAACATGGATGTCTACCTTCTTTTGCCTTGCAGTTATAAGTTGTACTCAGCGTCATTATTGACGGGTCAAGCAGGTAATAAGAAATTTGAGTATTCCGAATACGTTGTCAGCCGCAAAGAAGGCAGGTTAGTTTTATCCTCAGTGGACAATGTTATTCCCAAACAGAACGTTACAAGACCCGCATTACATTGGCATGACCTAAACCAGTTTCCGTTCAGGGTGTTTTGTATAACTTTCCCAGTCATCATTAATCTCGCACATTGTCCATATTCCAGTTTTTAAAAAAAACAAAACAACAGACACTGAACTGGCATGAGAACACGTTGTTGAACTGATGTTCACATAGTCAGATATATCAACGCTTATGGGCAGATATTCATGTTTGACACGCAACGTATCTTGATGACCCTTCATTGACGCCGTTGAGTACATATAAACTTAATGAATGACTTAAACGTTTACCTGTATGAACTTATGAATGTACTAGTTTCTTACTTCCGTTATAATAACTGTTGCTTATCCTTCCACTCGGTCTTTCAGGAAGGAGTATAGAATAGTGTTGCGCGGTGCGATGCGGGGCTGGCAAGACCATGATGCTTGTGCGGTGATAGAAGATGATCAAGGTGTATCAGCTCCAGATGTTGGTCCCATGACTGGATCCATTGACACATAAGTAACATCCTCATATGACCATGATTGGCTGCAGTGGTTGTAATGCTATGCTGGTCTGCAGTTGGCGTTACCAAGACAATTCATACAATCAAACAAATGAAATTAAATACAATTTTAACCCTGGCCATCTAAAATTATCATGTTGCTGTGTTCATTGAATGAACACGTTTCCTTGTTTGTGGAGCACTCAGCTGATATTCGCATTCTGGTAATGGATGATCTTTGACTCTGCTGATGTGCTGTTTTTTCAGTGTTGTTCAAATGTTCGACATTCTGTTAAGTATAACGGATAACGTTTTCTCGTCTTTATACGTATGTTGTTTAGAAATCAATAAAAATGTGTTGGTTTCATTACATCTTGCATTTTAATGAACAATTAAATTTGATCTTGACACAACAATAAATTTCATTACACGGGAGAATATGATTTTTTGCTTATTTTGTCAAATACTGTAATACAATATCAACGGATGGCTACATAATCCATACACAGATCAAGATTTGGTCATTAAACACAAAACAGTCTCCATGTAACTTTGAAGTTAAATTCAAATCACATCAGTTCGTCTAATACATGAAAACCTATACTGGAGTAACGCATATTGCTGAATCTGGCAAATGTAAACAATTGGTGCTCTCCGGTCTTCCACAACATGAGACAATTCATAAACGTATTTGTACCGATAATGATACAGTACTACTAATTATGACGAGTAATCGAAAATATATATAAAGGCACAACAGCTGTTTCATGTCAGTTATATTGATTCAGTAACCCAATAGCCTGTACTAGTGTATAGTAGATATAGTATTCTTGCAGCCACATCCTGACTAGTAGGGGCTGTGCTGAGTTGCGCCTGAAGTGCGTGCCAGCCCTGTTCCACCGGCCGTTTGTCACCCATCCGTGTGAAGCGTGAAAATAGAACCATGTTTCTTAAACAACTTGTTCCGTGATCGATCATGAAACGTCAGAATTCAGATCCTGTTGGGTACATAGGTTTCAGGATCATGTGTCTCATGTAATTTGTGTGCAATTTCGAGTTATTTAATCATTCATCGTTCTCGTTTAAACCCAAGCAGACTGTACATAGTGTTGGGTAGATATAGTATTCAAGCAGCAACATCTTTTCAGAAGTGACGTAGTGGCAGGATATGGCGTAGTCGGATATACTCTTGGTATCCCGAAACATTTACCATGACTAAGGGAACGAACATTATGAATTGTTAATAAGAAAGAGAACAAAAACATTTCCAAAGGTTTTACACAAAAGATGTTACCTGTAATTGCTGATAATCTTAACACATATTTGTCGATTTAACATCCGAGAACGAGTGGTTAGAATATTTACTCAGCATCGACACTATAGCAGAGTATACGTCACCAGAATAATGCCTATCGTTACTTCAGAGTAGGAAAACTTTATTCAAGCTGTCTCGACACACACTCCATTTTCACCACCGACATGTGCGTTGATATTTCGCGTTAGGTCACTACTGTCACGAAATCGTGCACACAATACATGGAACTGAACGACCACATTAATTCAGTATCGTCAGAGTCTGTAGTTTATCAAATATAATGTATATTTCGATGGTATAGTATGATGTATGTTTCGATGATATAGGTCCACTGTCTGCTGTTATCGTATTCTGGAAATTAACTGAACGCCCAGTATAATAACCACTAAATGGTAACTCCCATGCCTATTTGGCACCATTGGCATCATATACAAAATGTAAACCTGGAGTTCAACGAAATAGATTTATCCAGGAGCGAAAACAGTGGAATCTGCTCCTCCCGAGAGCGTCTGTTGTGTTGATTGTCCTCACCCCGAGGTTCTCCATACATCTGCCGAACGCTACATCTTCTGAACCACCATCAGGCCTGCACAGTTTGGGATCGTGACCCTTCTCCCCATATCTCCTCAAAGCCTCCTTACTCAGCACATATCCCGCTCCGCCACTGTAGAATCCTTGTTTGATAATTGTCTTAAAACGATGGCCAAAAMATACAGGTTCGGATTTGTTTTGGGACGTCAGAAAGTACCGGAGATTTTCTAAAATAATATATGTATCATCGTCAGCTTTCATGAACCAGTCAGCATCATCAAAGTGGTTTTCGTAGATGTAGCGGAAAGCCTGCATTGTTTTGGCAGTCAAGTGTTTCCGGATCACGTCAACTCGTACTCCTTCTATTGGGAATTGGGAATCGGTCTCTGAACTGATGAAGATCACCTTGGTACAGTGTCTGGCCCACGTGTAAATGACAACACGCGCCTTCGTGCTCCGGCTCGCATGTGACGTCATCACCAAGCACAATACGCGCTCCTTCTCCTGTTTGAGAAGACCGAGACTGTAATCTAAGCGTCCATAATTCATCTCAGCATTCGGTTGGAGCTTCCTCACATTGATCAGCACAAACGTTACAACCATCCAGACCAAGACTCCAATCCAAAGCCGGAATTCTCCAAGAACGGCGACACACGACATTATTGCCTTTCTCCGGGAATGGCAATCACATATATAACATTGGTATGTCGCTACAAACTATATCATGCGTGTTATACATTTCATTATCAGCCCTCAGTTGATTATAGTTACTGAGCTGTTGAATACAGATGAAAGAGTTGAGCCATATCTAATTGTTGGTAATGTATTCATTTCACAACGCTGCCTGCTGTTACTTTGCTAACTGACATATTTCGTTTACTTTCAAACATATATTCATTCTGTTTCTTACTTGTAAACCAAACCTTCCCTTAACGACTGTATACCATCTGATCTGAACACATGCGTAGGGCCCTTGTCTGAACAGATGGAGCTCCGGTAAGAAGGACAATTCTTGCATGAGCTGTCGTCGGCTTTGTCACCCCTCAGTTTGTAAATGGGTGGTGCTTCGAGCGTGTAAAGGTTGGAGCTCCGGTAACGAATACAATTCTTTTATATAAGCTTTTCAATTTATCTTTTAAATAATCGAGTCTGAACCAGACAATCCAGTGATCAACAGTATGAGCATCGATCTGCACAATTGGGATACGATGATATGTGTCAACCAAGCCAACGGGTCTGACCACCCGATCCCGTTAGTCGTCTCTTACGACAAGCATGGGTTGCTGGAGATCATTTTGACCAGTGGATGTACTTCTCATACAAACGATCAAGGATCTCTTTCTCATAATGTGAGAACTACTGGTAGGAAGTATGAGATACGAACCGAGTCATTGTAATAGATTCCGTCCCTTTGTCGTGGAACGATGTGCTGGTTGTTGGTTTTGCATCCTCGATTGGCGCCGATTATCAACGCCGCACTCAGCAATATACCAGCTATATGACGGCGGTCTGTAAATAATGGAGACTAGACCAGACAATCCAGTGATCAACAGCATAAGCATCGATCTACGCAACTGGGATATGATGACATGGGTCAGCGCCCCTGACCATCGGATCCCATCAGTCACCTCTCATGGCCAATACCGCAGATCCATTTACTGCAAAACTGTCCTTCGGGGTCTCTGGCTAAATGATATATTGATACACATATTTACAATAATTGAATTCCATCATTATAACTAGTGGTGCGAAGTTTTGTTAGTCTCTGCATGTTGTCAATTTTGTAACAGTGTTCCAATTTGTACTTCTCAGTGAGAGGCAGTGGAGTGCTGTATTTAGACTGGTGCTACAATCTTAAAGCATATCCAGACACAGGCGCAGTGGTGAAACGTAAATAAACTATTTTTTAAAATTATTATTATTATAGGATATTTATATAGCGCACATATCCACGCACTAGTGCATGCTCAAGGCGCTGGTATTTTAACTAACTGTAAATGACTGTCAGACTGTCCATAACAAAGTCCCGAACTGATGGTAAGACGGTCTACAGCTAGCCTATTACGACCCTTTGTAATACATTTCTTGGTCTGGATTCTATTTGGCAATGGGTCGTTCTTCTAAACAGTTGATTCACGTAGTAATCTTAATGATTCTAGCGTTGAAGAAACAGAGTACAGAGAAAATCCCGCTATCCATGTCCGACGTGCAGCAGCGTCTTCTATTTCTACCAGCTGACGAGGTTCAAGACGCATGGACAGAGGTTATGAACCAAGGCCCCAATGGCGAGAAGCTCACATCCTTCAATGGCTATGTGACACAGACCTGGGTAGACTATGATGCCCGCTTCTCTCTTCAGTTGTGGAACCAGCATGATAACTTAGAACCATGATCCAAGAATCACCTAGAGGGTTTCTTTAGTGGATAGAAGATGCAGCTCAAGAAGGCCCACCCTAACATGTATGAAGTTATACAAGCAATTAAGAACAAAGAAATGACAGAAGACAAGCGCGCAGCAAGCCAATTGTTTTCGTGTAAGCCCGAAGATTGCAAAGCTTTACATTCAGATATAGTCCGTTTGGCTCAAAATCGGACAGATGAATTGCAATGTAACTCGAAAGTTACTAAACATATAATTCTCAATGAAACATTGATCATGATCAAAACATCAGACCAACTTTGTGATTTTTTGCAGAATGTATGTCCTTAAAATAACAAAGTTGTTTAACAAAATATCATTAAAATCTTGACACAGTTCACTATTTGTTACGAGGGAGGAGTGCAAAGAGAGGAACAGCCAGGTGTGCGAGAAAGGATGGAGACAGCACAGCACAGGTAAATGATTCAACAACTTTGTCGGCACTTGTGCACGTGCTCCGCGTACAACTTTTCTATTTTTAGGGCATGAATTCTGCAAAACAATCACAGAGTTGGTCTGATGTTTTAACTACGATCAGTGCTTCATTGAGTATTATATGTTTAGTAGTTTTCGAGTTAGATTGCAATTCATCGGCCCCATTTTGAGTCAAACGGACTATAGTATTAGGGTCTTGCCCAACCTTTTCAGCAACAATCATGTGTAAGCCCGGGCTTTGTTTTATAATGGTAGCTAAGCCCCTGGTAGAGCAGTCTACAGTTGGACCATGGTGCAACTTCCCGACCAAGACGACGTGTATATAGAGACACTGGTCAGTGTCAACAGTGTCTGAAGAAGCAGTTTGTGACACGGTGAAAGACAGCCATTCAGTTCCTTAACGCAACAGCTTCATTAGGTTCTAATATTAGTATTATCATAATATGACAGCAATTAATAAAGACAATAGAACTGACTTGGAGGAGTCCATTGTAGGTAGTTCCATGTTTAACCTTGCATGAAGCATTGCCACTGGAGTGTACATTTGTTTTGATAAGAGTGTAGACAAAATGGGAACATGCCATATGTTATAGTGTGTTATTGCATTTTGTTACTCACCCGAGAACAACCCCTGTTAGAATTGGTCTTCAGCAACTGATATGCTTGTCGTAAGAGGCGACTTACTGGATCGGGTGGTCAGGCCAGAGGACTTGGTTGACACATGTCATCGTATCCCATTTGTGCAGATCGATGCTCATTCTGCTGATCACTGGATTGTCTGGTCCAGACTCGATTATTTACTGTTCCGTCATATAGTTTGAATATTGCTTAGGGCGGCGTTAAGCAACCAACCAGCCAACAACATTTTGTTGCATGCCATTTTAATGTCTGTTACACTTGTATTTAGCAACCTCGATCTTGCAGCGCATCGTTAGGGGCACTTACTCTACTCTTACTAATGGCTTACTCTGTCTGCAACCATTAGTAATGGGGGCATCACCCTGGCCTACTTACCAGCCTGTCCTTGTTTGACATTCATTGAAGGTGACACATGGTGAAGGTGATTATGTTTATATGCATAGACGTATGCAAAGAGGGGAATTTACAAAATGTAAATAAAGAGAGTCCCAACACCCCTTGCGTCTTCTTTTGGTATGTTTCAATGTCTGATAAACTATTTGATAGCTAAGATCACAGTGTTCATTCGTCGACTGCATTTTACTACTCTGAAATTAGAAATTGGACCACTTGGTATGCGGCCCTGGGGATGGGGCAGTAATGGGCAACCCAGAGGTGGCAACGTTATTGTGCTATAAATTACTCACGGTAGCTCTATTGGCTGTAGGTATTGTTATTATTCCACATTTGTCTCCAGTCTATAAATAAAACGCAATGGGGAAGTTACCCTCGATATCTTGTGTCTTAAGAAGGCCACGACTTGGTATTATCTTGCACTTCTATATTTTTATTTTAACTGGGTCGATGTTTGTATGGTTGACTGATCCATGAAGTCCAAAGATTCATCATGAGCTAAGTAGCATAGTTAAGAATTCTGAGTCAACTACAAAAGAAATAATTTTAGGGTAATTTGGAACAGAAGTAGGGACTGTTTGCGCCCAACACATTAATTGCTGTTGAACTATCATTAATATAACAGGCATACTGCACCAACAGGTTATGTTAACCAAGTATAAAAATGTACTTACTGCATTCAAATAATATGATGAAATGATGATCTGCTTTAAGGAAGTAAAACTCCAAGAAACTAATTTTTGTGTTGGAAAAGAAACAACTAATGTAAGTTATACAATTGTTTGTAACCTCAGATGGGAAGATGTACGTGCAAGCTGAATGAAAGCAGAACATGGTAATAAGCTGCACATAGGGGGTTGTTACTCGAAACACAGGGTACACATCCTAAGCAGGGAGGTAAATCTAATGGCGTGAAACGTGTGCAAATTGTAATGGGGTATATACATTCGTGACCAGCTTATGTTATTTCGAGACAAGCCGAATAGCGATTCGTGTCCCTCTGGAAGTAGTTCATATTGGCGTAGGCACATCAGAACTGTTATACGGTAAAAATGCATACCTAAAACAATGAGAGAATTAAATCAGATTCCGTATTTAGATTTGCAGTTTGGCTCATGAGTTATAACGGGTAGGCATGGTATGGAGACGGAAAGTTTTCATAGAATGGCGTTTAGCAGTAGACTATGGAAAGAGAGACAGAACACGTTTGTTGTAAAAGACATTGATAACAGATTAATCTTATATTGAAACGAACAACCGAACGAGTACCGAACGATTCTTACCGGTACTTTTCCAATCGTAATATTCATGAGTACAAGGTCGGATACAGGCTAAACGAATCAAAACGATTAGTTGAAACATGTGATCAAGATCAGGCCAGGCTCGAACCAATATAAAAAGACAGGTTGGGCACTGAGCGGGTGGTGCGCGCTTTTTAGTGACGGAAGCCAGTCCTCGGCACTCAGTTGCCCGTGTGGTACGAACCTGCCCTGTCTCATGTTGAAGTTGTAGTTAGAGAGATGGACTGAGGCAGAGTAAAACTATGTGAGTATAAACTTGGTGTTGCGTTTATCTTTGACTGTATGTGTGCCAGTACATGAATGTTATGTGGTTAGCTAGGAGTCACGGTCGTCCGACCCCTAACTCCTTGACTTAGCAGCCTGCAACCGACCAAGCGAGTGGAGCGCCACAACTACCATCTCCCCGAACAATGTGGAACGACCATAATTAATAGGTGACTGTGGTAGGGTTTACTGAAACCCAATCGCCAGTTACGACAGAACTACTTTAAACAAGGACAACAACTCAATGCCAACAGTAATAAACATTACAGAGCACTCGAAAATTGCTGCTTTAAATAAAATTGAATAAATAATGATAATGATGGTGATTTGAGTTCAATCATGAATTAGTGTACACTGTGTCTACCAGTGGTCTGAACTTGCATGTAACCCTGTTGCCATACCTCATGTGGAGTTTATTACGAGCAAGCTGGCAAAATATGAAGAACCCAAGAAACATCACACACAAATATGCCCAATGAAGAAAAATGTAAGCAAAGTGATTAAGTTTAAAGTTGATTAGTTATATATTGTTTTGCAACACATGGCTTTTTATAATTATATTAACTTAAAATGCCAGAAGCGCACGTAGATTATCCAAAACATGCCCGGAAATCGTCCAAGAAAACACTCGATTGAAAATAGGAGAGCCGTTGTGTAAACAAACGCATGTGTGTGTATTTGAATCTCTCACCGACCATGGCATAATCCTTATAAAAAAATCACATGAGGCGACAAGATTCTGTTAGCGTTGAACTTTCAATATGACGATATATATATTTCATGATTTTCTAAACAATAAACGATTTAAACATTCGGGGTTATTTTTATCAAAGCACACAATAATTACGCGCGTTATGATTGGTTTGTCGTATTTTCGCACAGAACAAGCATCGAGACGGGGACGAGTCTTCTTTGAGGTTACGGAATGAGGCGAGTGGTAACGAAGGGGGGTATATACAGGGAACATTGTTGGGTTCGAAGTGAAACGAACTTGGTATATTAGCATCGTTACATCCCTTTCCTTTTGTATAGGGCTACGGCCCCGTCAGTGACAATATATTCCTTGATGTCCGTTTCTTGCGTTGCAAGCGCCTGAGAGGCTGTATAGCTATGCGAGGATCTGGACATCTGCCGGTTGAATTGAGTCTTGTTATAGTCACATGAACTAATTTAGTTAAATATGGATTCCTGCAAGTGCTGATCGAGGCATTAGTCTAGCCGAGTGATATTTTAGTCCCGAAATTAGTTGTGCTCTCTGTACACAAACATTGTACATAATCCAACAGCTCAGCCTATTCCACAGGTACGCTGAACCTCTTGAGTTCAGAATGTCCTACGTACGTTGGTTGATGTGTTGGTTTCTTGACAATATACCATACGGTCGTAAGTGGTAGGTGTAGAACTCCATTGTGTACATCTGTACTGGCGACACGTAGTGGAAAGATATGGCATAGTCGGAGATGCTCTCTGTGCCCTGAAATAAAAGTAAATTAAAATTAATACTAAAAAAAAAGCTATTGAAGTTGAATATTTAAAATTAATTTTGAGCCTTGGCATTTTTGCGGTAACATCTTCAGCACTGTGGGTACCTTGGTGACTTTTTTTGCAGATATTCTAAGCACTTGTTTTTGAGCTACGAACGGAACAAAATACGGCGGAACAATAAATGATAATCCAAACGATTACAATAGGTCTCCTGCCTTTCAGGCATGGAGCCCTGATTACAGTGTTTTATCAACCATACAGCGTTTTTATCAACCATACAGTGTTTTATAAACCATACAGTGTTTTATAAACCAATCGTGATGCGGAGGCTGCTCTCACAGTACCAAGGTGCAACTGTAGGTCATACCCCCTATGCTGTTATGCCATCCTTTGTAGTGCCTATCTGTAATGACATTATGTCAAAGAATCTGACTGTCTGTGATGGATTGCCTGAAGGCTATATCCAGTGTAATGTCTGGCTATATTGTGAAATTGCAGACATACCCGCAATCTGACGGTATGGCGGTCTGCATGATATGACTACAATGTAAGACTGCATATTAGATCCAGTGTCTGTGATGGTATGACTGTACACAACATCCCATGTACTGACTGTCAGTGATGGTATGATAGCACCCAACATACCATGTACTGACTGTCTGAGATGGTATGACAGCACCCAACATCCCATGTACTGACTGCCTGTGATGGTATGATAGCACCCAACATCCAATGTACTGACTGTCTGTGATAGTAAACCTGTACCCAACATCCCATGTACTGACTGCCTGTGATGGTATGATAGCACCCAACATCTCTTGTACTGACTGTCTGTGATAGTAAACCTGTACCCAACATCCTATGTACTGACTGTCTGAGATGGTATGATAGCACCCAACATACCATCTGCTGACTGTCTGAGATGGTATGACTGCACCCAACATCCCATGTACTGACTGCCTGTGATGGTATGATAGCACCCAACATCCCATGTACTCACTGTCTGTGATGGTAAACCTGTACCCAACATCCCATGTACTGACCGTCTGTGATGGTATGATAGCACCCAACATCCCTTGTACTGACTGTCTGTGATGGTATGACTGCACCCAACATCCAATGTACTGACTGTCTGTGATGTTATGATTGCACACAACATCCTATGTACTGACTGTCTGTGATGTTATGATTGCACCCAACATCCCATGTACTGACTCTCTGTGATGTTATGATTGCACACAACATCCTATGTACTGACTGTCTGTGATGTTATGACTGCACCCAACATCCCATGTACTGAC
>VKKT01002153.1:15953-34915 GCA_008038995.1 Haliotis laevigata | reverse complement strand
AAAAGCGGCGCATAACCAAACTCACTCACTCACTCACTCTTGTTCATTCAATTGTCGACATCATCAAACGTGAGTGTGTACTTTCGTTTATCTGCCTGTATATGATAGTATGTATAATTCTTTCATTAGCATGTGGTCCACAAAGATATAATGGCCCAAATCACTATTAATTAGTGATTAAATCCTGTGTTCGCGAATAGTTGATAATATACTGTCCTACCGGTCACGACCGTCGCGAACACATGCAAGGGCAAGTCAAGCGTTCACTTGAGAAAAACAAACATCTGATACAAATCGAAACAGGACTGACGTTCTATTTGTCACAGATGCGACAAATTTGGAACTGTCCTCTTCTTGTCTACCATGAGCCATTGTGAAATCTTTCATGGGGCCTTGGGTGATGTGGATCAAACGTTGTTCAAACAACTTCTGAGAAAGAGTCGCATGACCTTCTTTGAAATCTTATGCCACGATCAAATGTTCCCTTTAGTTTGTGATCAATCCCTGGACCATTTTCGCTTCCGCCCACTCCTTTCTGAAATGAGAAATCCCCAGATGAAGCAAGTCTAAACCATCCTCAAGTTCATGAATTTAACGTCTCGCCAGGGCTGCTTTTCAGTGTAAATGGCGGTATTTGTTACCATCTAAATTTCATATTCTGAAAGACTAAGCGTTAGTTTATGATGCGGTTATTCCTTTGCTCTAACGCACAAGTGAGTGAGTATGGCTTTAAGCCGCTTTTAGCAATATTCCAGCAAAATCACGGCGGGGGGACACCAGAAATGGACTTCACACATTGTACCCATGTGGGGAATCGAACCCAGACCGTCGACGTGACGAGCAAACGCTTTAACCACTAGGCTACCCCACCGCCCCTGTAATGCAGAAGACCAAATGAAGCAGATGTAGACTTCCCCTTGCTTCAGGTTCTTCCGTCTCACTGAGTCTCCTTTTGCATTTAAATATATGCTCATGCTTTCAGCCACTAGTTTGCCCTGTCATACTTTTACAGGTCACCGCGATACAATTGGACTTTTATAAACTGTGCTGTTTAACAGCTACCACTCATTCGAGTTGAAAGAAAACGGAAAAAAACTTATAAAAAATTAATTGACAAAAAATTGTCTCGAAATTTTAAATATTTAGACATTAGCTCATGGCAGATGCTAATATCCCGTCAACTGATGGCCAATAAATGATTAGATATTATTGATCTGCGGCTCCTCTGGCTCTCCTGAGTCAGGCTCGTTCCTTGCAAGCCCTTTTAGGCAAGGTAGATTATTAAGCAGCTTAATGTAGTAATATGTTCCTGGTCATAAACTCACTACAGGTTTATGGGCAAAATAAGAGAGTGATTTCTTTCCCCTCGTTTTTAACAATAACCGAGGAATATTACCGTTGGGGACACGAACAAATTGCTTCACACTTTTCGCTCATATTGGTAATCAACCTTGTCCTCAGCACGAAGCGCTCACGCCAGCCACAAGAGTGAAAAATAAGACGGCCGTGATTTCAAAAAGAAATCAGATCTGTTCAAGAGTAGCTTTTCCAGCTTTTCTTTATGTGTTTGTTGAGTGTATATTTCACACGTCGTAGGTAACATATGCATGTGTATTAGGAGCGAGCGTCACAGCTGACTACGTCTCGTCAATGGTGGTTCACAAACACATGCTATATAGTCAAGATCGTACAATCAATTCTGCCTTTAACAGAGCCTTTCATTTGTAGCTCCTAGGTACTGGATTGTAGAATAATTTTCAAACGTAACTGGTGGGCAGTCGCATCTTTCTGAACGAATCAGAAGACTGTGTTTCCCATGGTTCCTAGTATGGTGATCTACCTTCAGTTGTTTGCGGTCTATTGCCTGTTTTTATATTATGTTGTCCCCCATAGTTAGAATGTTTTAGACTTAATTACTAGTTTTACGTATATATCTGTGATATTCTAGTTGTTTTACTGTCCTTTGATGACAGGTTTTTACGGTATACATTTATTGACATCAACTGTTCTCGTCACGATATGGTTGCAATATTGCCGATGTGACGTTAAATTTTAACTCACTCAGAAGACTGTGTGATATAATACAAGTTCCAGTAAAGACGTTTGAAGTTATGTCAGAACACTAAAACCTGGTACATGTCTACATAAAACAATAAAACGAGTCATTTTCTGATTCGCACGACTCTATGTTATCGTAAGCATGTGATCATGAACTACTATCAAATAGTGTTGATACCAGTTTTGCGAAAATTACCCATGAAGATCCGGGTTAGAATTGGTCTTCAGCAACCCATGCTTGTCGTAAAAAGCGACAAACGGGATCGGGTGGTCAGGCTCGCTGACTTGGTTGACACATGGCATCGTATCCCAATTGCGTAGATCGATGCTCATGATGTTGATCACTAGATTGTCGGGTCCAGACTCGAATAATTACAGACCGCCGCCATATCGCAATATTGCTTAGTGCGGCGTTAAACATCAAACAAGCAATCGAAACAATAACATGTTT
Source organism: Haliotis laevigata (assembly GCA_008038995.1). Taxonomy (NCBI): domain Eukaryota; kingdom Metazoa; phylum Mollusca; class Gastropoda; order Lepetellida; family Haliotidae; genus Haliotis; species Haliotis laevigata. Next base: position 32,406 of record VKKT01002153.1, on the reverse strand, counting down.
TCGTAATCAATTTTCCTGAAAACTAAATCGTACTATATCTGACACTTTAAACTGCCCAAAAACCAAAATTTGATTTCTTGAGGTAAGGTCTTGTGGACAAAATACAAATTCTAGTAAAGACGTTTGAGGTTATGTTAGAACTCTATTACCTGCTACATATCTACATAAAAACAATAAAAAGAGTCATTTTCATATTCGTACGACTCCGATTTGTGGACATGTGGGAATACCCAGTTTACTCATGTATGTTAAGAAAACTAAAGTTAGCTATAGCGCCACGCTAATATATCAATAATCATGTTTGCGAGATACCTTCGTAGACATACTCCTCAAAGATGTTTGAATTCTCACGTTATCAACCACAATGAAGTACACAACCATGTTTGATTGTGGTTGAAAATTATACAAACAAGAAATGGATGATTTTGACAGCTACGTGGCATTACGGGTATCATTTGGGAAGTTACGTTTGCAGCGTTTGGGCGACTGATTACACACTAAAAACACTTTTAACATTTGTACTTTTGTGATCAAATCTAATTTTCCGGTATCGTATTTTCGCCCGGTAGTGTATTTAAAGCCACTGCGATTATATTTACTACTGTATAATATAACCATAAGCCAGTTTAAAAACTGGACCAAGGTATAACGGAAATAGAATGATTATTTTTCATATATGATGTTGAAATTTCTAAATGTTTATACGTAACGCTTATTTGTAACTTACATGCACTCCCGGTATCTGATTGGGACGATAAAAACGTTCAACAATGTTTCATTATGTACAGTTTGTGAAATTAAATACGGGCTCTTGTGGAATTATCCTGTAGTATTTGTCGAAAGCGGGATGGAGCCAGGCTCTCATAATTTTTCTAGTCACATAATACGAGCAGTTTCCACAGAAAAAAGAAGAGGGAAAATTCAAAATATTCTTTCTGGTGGTCACATGTATACGTATTAGCCACAAACTGATGCAGCATATTAGTCAGACTTGTCACAGCTGCACCAGATGCAAAAGCTTACCTTATTGTGAATAATCATTAGTGCCACTATTTAATAGCTATTTATAGACACATGCTTATTGTTTAGCCAGAATCGTACAATCGATTTAATCGGTTCTTCATAATTATTGAATTTTTGTAAAGTTTAAAAAATAGCTTTTTCTTTAGATGTAAGTTTTCTAAAATGAGAAATACTGTTTTAACATCATTTTATAATTTTGTATCAATAATAGTACTGTTCTTGCGTAGTATATGTTTCGCGAACTATGTTCCATGGTCAAGCCTTTGTTTAATTTTTCGAATGAAGGTCTACACGTAATGTTAACGTTATCAATATAAACACATGAACGTAACAGATGCCAGTCCAATCTATATTCCGGATAATTGTAATTTACCAGTCAGTCACGTCTGTTTTAACACCACGTTTCTTTCGATCGATAAGGCAAAAGTTAAATCGAGTTTATCGTTTCAAAGGCCATAGGTTGTCGTTTTACCAGATAGTTGGGTGTGAATCAAAATATGATTTACGACAGTGTAAATACTTCCATCTCATATGTAATGATGCAGAGGATAACACGTCATGGATAATTAATAACTCATTACCACGTCAAAACAAAACAAAAAAATAATAAAAAACAGATTCAAAAACGCCGTAAACGAAAGCCCGTTTCGCTTTATAAGTTCATCAGTGTCATTTCTACATATGTAACTGTTTGATGTGATGCAGAGATCCTTGTCGAATAAATGTTTTAAAAATTCTCAAACATATTTTCAAAAAGCAAGAGAAGATATATGTTCAGAACGTATTTTAATATCTACAATATATTTCGCATTATAAACACCAGAGAAATGATATAAACACAAAAAGCACCTTTGTTAAATAATATATATATTAGACATGTACAATAACGGGACAGAATATTTGACTGAACGACAAATCGTTGATTTCGTTGTACATCGAATACTTAGATTTCAAATTTGTCTGTACATTCTGAAAATTAAATATGTCGCCCCATATCAGTTAATAGCAATAATGGGCGTATTTACGGTCAACGGAAGACATTTCATTGCAAAGCAAAACATAACACGGCGTAAAAATCAACTATGACGTCACAATGTCCACGAATGACGTAATGCATTTATACATATGTGTGTCACTTGTCATGTGGACCGGATAAATGTTTGACAGTCCTTTCTTGGCGAGACTTGGCGCCGCATGACTTGTCGCCACGAGACTTGGTGTGATCAGGTTTGACATTTTCACTTATGAACATTACATATTCAAATGTTTGATATTCAACATCTGAGGTAAGACATATCGGGTGTAACGTTCTACACGATATGAACAATTGTCACTGTTTCACCACGTTTGATAAAGTTCTTATCAGCTGTCGCGTGATCATTCCCAATTAGCATCAGTTCAATCAATTCAATCCAGAAAAGTGATTTCTTTGTCACCAATGGTTCAAAGCCGGATGTGCACCTTGGAATGGAGAATTATGGGATAGGTAAAATCCGGGAACGAGGCTGGCAGCCGAATGAAAAGATTGCAAATGTCCTGGATAAATACTCTGGGCGCCGTAGGCGAGTGGATACGCCTGACCGATTGGAATGGTTGGTGAAGTAGGAACCGTTGGGCTGTTTACGTCTAGACCTGGGTTTTGCTTCTTCCACTTTGTCCGTCTATTCTGAAACCAGATTTTTACTTGAGTCTCTGTCAAAGATAAAGACAGAGCGAGGTTTAGTCTTTCGCACACAGACAGATATCGCGTCGTCTTGAACTTGTTCTCAAGAGCGACTAATTGTTCGTATGTGAAGGCCGTCCTTGCCCTTCGAGGTTTGCCGACCTTTGACCCCCCAAGGCTACCTTGACCGTGGTTGCCGTTTTCATCTATACGTTGACGTTTTTCGGGGCTATCCTCACAGTCGTCGCGATCCATGTCGCTGACGTCACCAGTGATGTCTTCGTCATCTGTGAGAATGGAACAGGAGGTGAAATGAGTTTGCATAAACACATTTGTTTCATAACTTTATCACTTGATAAATCGTTCAGTCTCTATTGTAAGGTAAATGGTTGTTACTTGAAATTGGATTAATTAATACAAGACCCAAATGCACGAAGATGCAATAGTGTAAAATGAAGAAACTGGTAAAGGCGAGAATTTATGTATATTATTACTCCTTCATCGTGTCACTCAAAATATAGAAGTCGACATCCATAAATTCTCGCCTTTATGAGCATCACTTCTAAATGTCGTTCAAAGAAGAAACTGATGTTCATCTATTTCAAATAGAAATTGAAATCTTTCAATAAAACATATTCAGATGAACCCAGTTAATGTTCAGCATCTTCGCATGTGTATATAATATTAGTGATGTAAATAGTAGCGCATTTGGCGTCACTTTAGCCAGTTGTACTTTCGACTTTGCTTGTGGTCTTCGAAATGAACGAATCTGAAGTATTGTGTCGACATTAACATTTAATGCACAGTACCACCTAGGGATAATTATTTTTCAACTCTGTGGCATTTACCGAAAGATAACAATACCAAATAGTATAAAATCGTGTCGGGTTGTTTTGACTGCACGGCAATGAATTATTCTCCAAGTTTGCTGAATTGATTATTGTTAGTTCGTAACATAGCCCCTCGTCATTGTAGGGCTGTCGGTTACATGGTGTGCCCGATTCTATTTTTAGAAAATATTTCAAATGTTGCAAGGTTAGGGAAATCCCTTTCGAGATTGTAGTTCCGGTTTGAAAGTCGTTTCTGTCATTCAGTCTTTATTCCGCGTCGGCCGCAATCGCGGAAAATATGATAACTAATTTATTTCGTTATTGCTTTAGTTAAATCTATGACAACAAAAATCATACAGTAAAGAGGAACTTTCATAAATAATAATTTCTTTGAATTATTTAGGGAGTGAAAGAACGTATTTTGGTAGCAATTGTGCAATGTTTTTTTCTCCTGCCACTCCACCCCTAAAACCACACCCTCCACTCCCACAACCCCTTAAACCCCAGAGTCTGCTTAACGGAACAAGGTATTCAGGAACAAACAAACAATTTCAAACATGAGTCATCGTTTAAAACGAGCATGCCCATTTGAGAGACACACGAAACCCACAGAGCATCCCTAGAAGGACAGAAACAATTACTTCTTCGCAACCAAGTGCATAAAACCAAGACTATTATCAATGCCAAACGCCAATTATTCTTTATCCTTACAATAAAAGCTGAAGAATTATATAAAGAAAACCGATTTACGGGATTACATTTTCGTTAATACGGAAGCTATTTGACGCAAACATAATTTTACTGAAATCACACTGTCATTTTCAGTGAGATCAAATTAAATTGTAATTATGTAGATGGCACACCCGATTAGCCAAACAGATCGTGGGTAAAAAATATGCCAACCTATTGGCAGACATGCTTGCTATTACAGTGTGGATTTTTTGTGCGTTCCAAAAATCGATTTCCTTGACATCAAAGTTATCATTTCTTTGATGAAATTCCCAGACAAAGGGATAAATATGTTGGCGACTTGGTCGGGAACCGTTAAACCAATCGAATCCCCCCTGTCATTGAAAGACCAAGCACATTGTAGAAGGCTGTGCTAGACTAGGCGGAGTATCGATCTCTAAAACATTATCAGATGTCCCGAGATTGCTCAAAACAATTGTGTTCTCGCGCAGTGACATGTATGAAAGTATACTTATGTCGCTTGTTGACTAAATGTCAAAATCTTTGTTTTCTGAGCATAACGATATCTCATTAAATGCTTTYCTTGTTTATAAAAAGAAATTTGATTATATTTTCGTTTCGTGTGTCACTAAATTCGAGAAAATTCAGGTCGGATTATCGTTTATTTGTTACAGCATTTTTAAAGGGATTTCTCTTCACAATTACGTAATTGTTCATGCCGGTTGATCAATTCAACAACAATTAGTGATTGTTTCCTAACGGTACTGATTGATGTAGTTAGATTAATGTTTATCCGATACGAACATATTATAGAGATTGATTCAATATTAAACCTGGTATTATCAATCCTGTGTGAATCCGCTGTAGATTCACTCATTCAGTTATATTTCTATCGAATTTTATTACAGAATAAAATTTAAATTAATAGTTTTGACACGTGTCCCTGAATGACATATATTCACTGTAAAACCTTGTAGTTTAAATGGACAATAGATGTCTCCTTCACATTCTCCTTGATTTAATATTAAACTTGGTATTACCCAGACTGTGAGATTCTGCTATTGATCCACTCATTCAGTGGTATCTCAATCATATTTTATTGCAGAGCAAAATTTAGACTTAACGGTTTTGACACGTGTCCCCGAATAACATATCCACGATAAAAATTTGCTTTTGTGAAAGGCCATTACATTTGCCATCTACATTCTCCCTTCCCAGCTTCTCTATGACATTAAGTTAACGTCACCCAGAGGATAATAATGTCAAACCATTTTATTTTGTTCTCAATCAAACACTGAAACATACAAATTATTTCAAAGACGAGGGATAATATTCCTCATTTTAAATCAGTTCCATTGAAATGTAAATCAAGCATTTATCGATTAATGTTTGCATCCGAACATGAATCTAAATAAACTAGGAAAACAAAAAATATATCGCTTAAAAATTGTATCATATACTCATGCCAATAATGGTTGTCACCCCCCTCCCCACCCCAACCCCACACACACCTCACACCCCCATCCCACACCCCCTCTCCAATAAAAAATATTGAAGGGGGTGACAACCATTATTGGCATGAGTATATTTAAAAGTCATCACTAAAAGTACATTTCCCTGAACAAGGCAATGAAATACGCTTTTAACTATTTGTTTGAAGGCTGCTGGTGCAGCGTTTATTGACATACCTGTGACACAACGTGCGAGGGGCTTTGAGGTACATATGTATACATTTACATCATCATGTTGGGAGGGGGAGTCAGGGCATCACTGCTCAGGTCATTGACTTGCAGCGTTAGCTAATCACACAGAAGGTATACAACTTACGTTGTTGGAATACAATGTTTGATGAACTCATTTCTCGTGTTATATGGGATATTCTTAAAATGCTTGATGCATATTTATATTCATAATTTCTTAATACACATTTATTTACAAACATAATTTATGGATGCATGTTTAGTTATATATATTTTTTCACAAGCTATTCTGTGTTGTGTCTTTTAACCGAATTGTAGTATTATAACGTCAGATTTGTGTAGTTTAAGATAGATTGATACTGTTTTACGTGTATATTAAAGATATTAAACTTGCAAACCCGTTATCCCAAGCATTTGGACAACAGTTACGATTATTATAAACATTATTATAAACATTACAAACATTATCATAAATATTAGATACGAAATCATATTGATAAATTTCCAAATATCGTTCAAATAACAACAATTTCCTGTAAATCATTTTACAAATCTTATTTCCTTCTCTTTTTACAGATAACTCCACTCAAACACGAGAAATGCATTAAGTATTTTTTCAATTGTCACTGACTTCAATCTATTTCACAACGCGTGCAAGTCTGTTCTATCAATAGAGCATGCATTACTGTGCTAACACCGATTTAACAAAATACATTCTCGCAAAAAAACATTCACTTTGATTACCTTAAGTACATCAAAGAAATTATTGATATTTGATGTGTTCTATATTCGTTTGATTTGTAGATCACATGCGTGATTTTATCAGAATAATCATCTCTTGCCTGTTACTAACAGCTAGGTGAGTGTCGCAAAGGCACCCCACACAACGTACTGAAAAACCCCGTCTATCTGATACACCCGAGGCTACCTGTAAAACACCGAATATTAACTTAAGTAAAGATTAAAATTATGCATTATGGCTTTCCTCTTTTGATTTCTTTGTGAAAACAGCCTTTTGCCCTTTTCATGTTATTAAAAGCTTTTGCTGAACAATTTGCTTCTATTAGGATAAGGGACAGTTGAATGGCTCTTGAAATGTGTGCCTTTGTGCGAAGCGGGAGCTATCTCAGGTCGTGGTGCTGGAGATGATTGTGGACGGAAATATACCGCGACATATCATCTGGAGATGTCCCGCTTGTCAAGCTCATTTCTGTAATAGCTCAACAATTACATTAACACTAGCTTCCGATCATGCGTGATAACACGCACAAAGGTAGGCCCGTAAACCGTGCTTCTCTCAGGGCTTGTCTTCCATAAAACGTATCTGCTCCCGTTCGGGCCCCGGGCGTAATTTTTGTACGGCAGAGTGTTATGTCGGGGTGGGATAAAGGGCCGGTGGCGGTGACAGCACGGTGTGCAACATACGTTTATGTTGTTGTCGTTGTTGATGTTAATATTGTTATTAGTAGAAGTAGTGTTGCTGCTATTGTGGCTGAGGTGAAACATGCGAGGTTAGTAGTAGTAGTAGTAGTAGTAGTAGTAGTAGTAGTAGTAGTAGTAGTAGTAGTAGTAGTAGTAGTAGTAGTAGTAGTAAAGAATGCAGCCAACAGACTTCGACATAGCGAGATATCCTAGCTCATTATCAGCTCAGGGATCATGCCCCCTCTACATTCAGCCCAGACAGCGAATGGGACTTCTCCCAGGAAGCGCTGCCAAGTCGAACCCACCAAGAACTTTACGGAGAATGTGTGGACCCCCCAAACACTGCAGCCTTCTCCATTACCCAGAGTTTCAGAGGGACAGCGTTGTTGTTCTTGCTGATGTTGTTATTGTTGTTGTCAACCACTGATATCAATATTGTTATCATCATGAAACATCTATAATTTCATATTTCTTCATTACATCTGATATCACCTATAATCTGTAAAACCAAAGCTGCACGTACAAAATAACTCTAAAGGAATTATAGAAAGAATAACTGCACTGAACGTGATAATGAAGTTTTCAATAAAATCCCCATTAAAACTGCATTTATCATGGTAAAACCGAGGCATAATTGAGTCTTGAGGGTCTAAGAACAATATGAATTTCATCTGTAGATCATGAAACAATATCTTGATATTGCTTCAGACTTGTTTAGGTTGCATCAGTACGTTGGTTAGTTAGTTGCTATACCTGAGAAACGCTTGGTCGTGTCTTTAGCCTATTCAACCATACGGATTGTACAAGACAGTTGAGATTCTGAAGTGTATGCCAATTTTCACATTCCTGAGAATATCAGTGCCAAAGCGCTCGATCATTTCGACCTTACAGAACAAACCTGATTCATTTATACATTTTACTACATTTGTTTACGGTCGGAAGACATTGTTTTCTCACTTGTACATACAGATAGAAAAAACGGTATACTTAAATTCACAATTCATAAAAAGGTTGTTAAATATGTGTATTCTTCTTAACCCTGATCCTGAAATCAGCATATGCCTGAGTCATATTAATAATCATATTAATAAATTGAATCATCTAAATTTCATTAATTTTTTACTTGTTTGTTTTTTTGTTTTCCTACACGAACAGCGAGGGACCTCGACACACACGGGTCGCCAGGCATCTAATTGGCAAAAAAGGCGAGCAAAATGTCAAGTGATATCACCCCCGCTATTGTTTGCGTATCAACATTCTCACAATTCCCTCAATTATTTAATTTGCTACTCGCGTAGGAAACAAATCACGTTAGTCTGATGATTAAACTGCATCTAGAAAATCACAAGTTCAAAGACCACAAGGACCGAAGGCCTTTAGCCTCTTTGAGAAATTAACACTTAAATTACATGAAACGAACACTCCCCTTGTCGCCGTGGAAGAGGCCGATGCGCTTTCTGGGCATTTCCCTATTGTAATGGTTTTATTAAACGTATAGCACCGATTGGGAGGCAATCGCGTAAAAGTCCATGACGGCAAGCTGCACTTAACCACTTAATAAGCTTTTACGTTAGGGTTTAATGGGTGCATCTACATTGTCAACGTCTCAGCTGAACTATGTAGATTTGGGGGTTGTTTCTGCACGATGTCAACGACGGATTTTAATGCCATACCGTCATTAAATGCAGTACACAACATTTTTAGACTCATAATTGTAAACCTAGCACGATAAATACACTTATACATCACCACTTTTAAACCTTCTCTACATAATTGTTTGGGAATATTTTATAGTGAGCATTACTCATGTGTATATCTTTGGTTATCCAATAATGAATCATAACTAAGATATTTCAGGTTTTATATGAGTTTTCGCTCGTAATTGTTTTTGAATATTTTAATAGTGAGCATTACTCATGTGTATATGTTTGGACATCCATTAAAGAATCATAATAAACATGTTCGTAGGTATTATGTGTGACATTTATGAGAATTTACGCTCTCATTTCATACATTTTTAAAAAACGTTTCACTTTGAATGTGTAAAGGGTTCTTAAATGTATTTTTATGTAAGTGAAAGTTAACTTTTTATGACACGTCACCCACCTTACAAAATATGATCATGGAAAATATTCATTGGCACTGATTAAACCTCCATGGCTTCAATTAAACAGATCGTGTATTCAACAAAAGGTCTTCAATGGATTCAATGGGAATTGATCAACTCAAGATTGCGATTGAAAATATGTGCTTATTCAAGAGAGAATAAAAGAACTTGTAAAAATACTGTTTTCACTGGCCAAGAATGTATTTTTTCATCAAAGAAAAATGAGAAGTGTGAATGAATGACAATGAAACGTCTTTTCAAATATACTTGTATTTCATAAAACCCTTATTAACACGTCCACGTAACAATACACAAACTGCATTTTATTTTCGAAATATTAAAACATTAAAACACAGTATGTATTGAGTGACTTTACCAATCCCCACGTCGTTTAAAGGAACGTAATGAAGACATTGTAAACAAACATATTTACAGAGCCATATGATTAATAGATGAGTGTTTTAAAATTAAAAAATAGAAACTAAGGAAACGAATATATAATATTCATTAAAACTATTTATTGTTAGATAGAGATTATATTAACTCAATTTTAAGCTGATGAATTAGGAAGATGTAATCTACCAATCTAAAAATCTACCAATTGTACAACAAGCTATGTTAAAATATAAGCTCAATTGTAAAGCTTTGATCAAAACAGAAAAATAAACACCTGCACTTGGGTATTCTGTTTAACGCGATAAATACCATGTATAAACAGAGACCATATATGGTCTCTGGTATAAACAAATTAACGTATTTCCCGTGAGATACTGGAAATAAAATGGCGTCGGGTTTTCTTATCAGCCAGATGATGTAATAATGCTTCAACGCTAGATGTCTAATTTTTAACACTTGAAATAATAATTATTTTCAAATCTGAATGGCTCATCGTTGAATCACAATTTGATTTAACACGATATCTAACACACAAATCAATAAATGTGCATCGGGAAAGGGGCCAAATACAAATTTAAGTATTTTAAATTATATCCCCCCAAAAGGATAACGAACTCAGCTCGAATTGACAGTGTTATTTCAATTCTAAATTTTATTCCGTTTATAAATCCTTATTAATTTGACCAAACGATCCTGAAAAGTGACTCAAAAAGATTAAATGCAAAACAAGATTAATTTAAAAAACATATTCAAATTCGAGTATTTTTATTTGAATTGAAATTTGGATAAACCAAGCTGTACACTGGACCTGTCGGGATGCAGAGCAGACTCATATAAAAACAATGAAAACAGACAGAGCATTTGTTTATTATTGGCATCTTTGTTTACCTACCTGTCAAAGGCGTGTTGCCCTCTCCGTCAACACTGCTTGAAGTTGAAACGTCAGACTTTCCACGGAACTTGTTTGGATCTAGGATGTCAGCCACGGAGAAGGGGGTCACTTGTTTGGGCGTGTCATCGTTCTGTTCCCTGTTGGGGGATACCCTCCCTCTCCTGTCCTCAAAACTTAGGCACAGTTCCGCATCTTCCTCGCTATCACACGTTGAAAAACTATCGCTCAAAGATTCCGACATCTGTTCCATTGACCGATGCAGAAAATGTCGTTCCGTACGATGAGATAAATGTCTATGTGATATTTCTCCAATTTCGTCCCCGCTGAGATTGTCGTCTGCTTCTCGCGCGCTTGTCACGCGCCCGGATCCTTCCATGTGTAACCGGCCAGTTACTCTCAAACACTCCTTCTTGCTCTCTTTTAGGTAGCTGTTTAAATCCCGACAATATCAACATCAAAAAACGGCCAATGTTGACTGTCCGGAGCTCGGACCGATAGCCATTCCCGTTTCTTTTCACTCGGGAGGGAATTATTGAAATTAGCCAAATATGGATGCAATGCGGTCGCTCTAATTGGTTCTCGTATTAAATTGATTGGACGAGCGGGCGGAGTCAAACCACGGACTGGGGGACAATAAATTCCCCATTTGGCGGAGAAAGGGGCTTGTGGGGTTCAAGTTTGCCAAAACCCATTTTCTTTAATGGGATTGTAAGTGAGTTTATTCTATCACCGTCTCACCAACGCAAAAATACCCTAGAACTGAATCATCACAGCGACGGGCTAACGCCTTCCTGAATGGGCAGAACAATACGGGCTTCGGTGGCGATCAAAGGGAGGCAACTGCATGACGCATGAGACCGGACGCGTTGAGTTACTATTGGTTGGGAGGTGTGAAAAATTTGAGTGACAGGTTACCACTAGCAGTGGGCAAGTTTACTTTTCCTCGTAATTAGTGTCCAGAAATCCTGTTAATCCTTTCGGATAAAGATCTGTCAATCAGCTACGAATAGCCTGCGGTCACGCTTAATGCGTGAAATCAAAATATCAATCTCATAATATGTTTGGTAGTTCTTGAAGGTATTCAACAACAAAAACAATTACTCTGCTTATTGGAAACATTTGGGCAAATCGGATCACTTACTGCTCGGGTATTGAAAGGGCATTAGTACTAAGTGGCGGGGTACATGGGAAAGGTGGAAAGGTGTTAATATAATTGTCCTTTTCACAGGTAATTTGTTGTCTTTGTGTATCATGTGTTTTCACACAGATATGTTTGTGTGGGAATGAAAAGTGAGGACATGGTTCACGTCGCGACATCTGCTAATAAACAGCGAATTTACTCCAAATAAACAACCATGTTGATATCTTAATCGTATCTTCAAATCACTAAATGATATTTGAAGTGATACATCTTATGATTCATACACGTATAGACAAAAGTGTATGACATCGTAAAATAGCGGCATGGTATAAAAAAAAATAATTTAAGATATAAAAAGGGGGGAATTTGCAAATGTCAACATCTGTAATGTAGGGAGCACGATGTTTCGGAATATATATACTTACTCCTTCATCAGCTGACATCCATGAATTCCACCTTTGTATATCTTTGTATAAATTATGCTTTGTTAAATAATGGCACTATTTTACGACATCATACACATTTGTCTATATTTTGTTTTTCTCTTGGTTTGCTACGCATATATATTAACATCTTAATTATTAACATTTTAATCGTGTTTGTGGTATATAAGGCATTAGTTTTACGAAGCCATATTTTTTTCATTCATAAGTGACAAGTGACAAGTTTATTAGTATTTGGGGCCACGTGACCCATATTACTAATACATAATAACTGCACACAGTGCACATACCGGTATAATCATTCATTCACAGCTATTTCATTCATTAAAAGCTTTTGAATCTTTTATTGCTTAATTGTGATTTTTTTAATTCGTAGTGCTAAAGTCGTTACTTATTTATGCATATCTTGTTTTATTTGTGTTGAACATTATTTGTGTCTGTATTTATATGTCACACGTAGAACACATCTGTCTTTGTACCAATTTTAAGTGTATATTTCTGCATTGATAATAGTTTGCTTACATAATACTTTCAAGTAACAAGTTGTAAGTGTTGTTATTCCAAAATTCGCAATCCCATTTTTCACCTACATTTTAAGTTGACTACGACACAATTTTAGTCAGGCCATCAGTTTTAGCAATATTCCAGCAATATCACAGCAGGGGACACTAGAAATGGGCTTTACACATTTTACTCATGTGGGGAATCGAACCCGGTTCTTCTGTGGGACGATCAAACGCCTAATTCAAAATCGATATGGTGCTATGAACCCTTTCCAATTATGTTTTGGAAAAAATGATCCGAACCCTTTTGAAAAAAGGATACCAACATGTAAGTTTGTAAACATCAACCCATCCTAAATATGTTACAAAATAAAGAATAATACTCAGTTTGTAACAAAGGAACATCAACGTACAAAACAGCTTTGTCCGTGAGAATCGGAAAGACCTATAACGCCATTCAATTTTCACGTGTTTGGGTTCATTTTGTACCCACGGGGCACACTTGCCTTGAAAGGCAGGGCAAATCTGTCGAATGAATGTTGTTTAAAGAGAAAAATTCAAAGAGAATTCGTGAAACATCTTTGCGATACTTTGTATACTTTACAGCCTACTGGGAAACGCCAGTAAGTCCCCCTGTGCAAGTCTCGCGAGACTGTACACTCATTAAAGATATCGCGACAGCCCGTCTTTTTGTTGCAATATTTACACCCATCGTGGGCCATTATCTACCTGTATCTATCTCCAGGGCTTTGATCTGAGTAGTAAGCACACAAAAGGCGACAGACTTCGTTGACAAAGCCGTTCTTTAGACATCAACGAGATGTTAACGTGACGTTAACGCGAATTTGTAGTGTTACCCGTGAGTTGAGGTCGGGACGTAGTTACCTTCTCTTTACGTACTCGCACGACACGGCTTTCGGTGTAATCCCCGCGAGCGAAACCTATCTAAAGGCGCATTACAACCCATAACTCGCCTTTCATTGCAGCAAATGAATGAAAACACGGTGTTGATCTACTCCCGCGTTGAGCTTTTGACTCAGATCGGTGAATCAATTGGTGAAGGCCATCAGGAAAATAGGTGTCTTTGTTACGGTAATGAAAAATAAATGAGCGGGCTGAGATTCGCAATACAAAACAGTTTAGAAACATACTGACGACACGACACAATCGCTGCCAAGTCTCAGTTCCCTTCCACGGGTCAGTGGGAGGGTACGGGGGGTTCGCGGCAGGGGAGGGGGTATTTTAACGCTTGCCCAAGATCAAATCCAGAGTTATAGGCACTCAGTGAAGCTGTCAAGAGCATGCTAATTGGGTAGAATCAGCGCCCAGAGAAAGGCTTGGATTGCAGGCTAAACACGAGGCGAACGAAGCACCATAAGCCCTTAAGTCCCCGTATTAAGACGCTAAATCTATTGTTCCACACACGGTCCCTTTAATACAAAATTGTATTCCCGTGAGACAGAGGAGTCTTTTACTATGGCCTTTTTTCAGCGTAACTCACTCGAAATTACGTTAGTGCTACTTCTGTTATGGATTTTAAAAAAATCAATTGTTATATAATCAATCGTTTTAGAAATGCATTTTTACAAATATTTTTCAAACAATTTGTATTATTTACACATGTTATTTACCCCAAAATACGATATACCGGAACATGATGCTCTTATGAAATAACTTTTATAAAATGATGAATGAAATCTGTAAGAGACTTATTTTTTTTCATTTTATTTTTTATCCAAGCCAATTGTGTTGACCCTATAACTTTCAAGTATGTTCTCTAATTATACTTTCATTGTTTGTTTGTTTTCTCAAGCTTTGTGAAAAAGCGAGAATTTGCACCAAAGTGTGTGTTGCGGAAGACTTGGAAATCATTGTTTGGCTTGATATCTGCCAGTACCGATATGGCAAATATAAGAATTATAGGTCTTTTGAACAGATTTTTACATATCATATTAAAATAAACCTTAAACATTTTAATAGTAATGTTGTCAGGATCATCATATCAGCAGGATCTGCTGTTTTCTAGCTTAATAATAATCATCATAGCCATCAACAGAATAACAACAATAATACGTGGCAGGTGAAGTAATTAACGGTTAGTGAGTGAGTGAGTTATTACTTAACGTCACATCGGCAATATTTCAGCCATATCGTGACGAAATTAACGGTGAAACCTCGATAACAATAAGACAAAACCAATACTTGTTATTATTAAATCCGACTCGTTCAAGCATTCAACGATTGATGAATTCTATTTGAATTTGAAAATAATTGTTGGACGCTTTGAGAAATATTATGGCAGTTGGAGGCTGTTTCTCGCCAGATTGTTTAATGCAGGCATTACATGCCCTTTGACGACCGGTCGGACAGAAGTAGCCGCGTAATGGCACGTGAATCACTCCCACAATGCAGTTCCATTACACGACAGTGTCTTAATACAATGTCCAAATCAGTGGTTCCTGCAGGCGATGACCCTCGGTCATCATCGACAAGTGACCAGATCTTTATTGCAATCAAACGACGCCGGCTCAATCGCATTCATCTCCACAGCAGTGATAACATGCAGTGATTTACAAATATTTTATGTCCCCGAACCCCCACTCTCTGTGTGTAATTGGTGGAACGTTAAAACGATCTCGGGTTTATCATATATTTGTGGATGACCGAAATACTTTCGCCTTCCTGGTGTAATGTGTTGTGAAAAAAATCGGTATTATGGGGTATGAGGATGTTTTCTTTTCTGGGATTGTTGATTTTAACGATGGGATTTTATTGGATGTTTTGTGGTAGTGACAGTAGCAGCAGTAGTGTCAGTAGTGGTAGTAGCAGCAGTAGTAGTAGTAGTAGTAGTAGTAGCGGCAGTAGCAGTAGTAGTAGCAGCAGCAGCAGCAGTAGTAGTAGCAGTAACAGTAGTAGTAGCAGCAGCAGTAGTAGTAGCAGTAGCAGCAGTAGCAGCAGCAGTAGTAGTAGCAGTAAAAGTAGTAGTAGTAGTAGTAGTAGATTATGTAGTAATAGTCAAACCTCTCCCTGTGTAAGATTGGTGGAACGTTTATACGATCACGGGTTTATCATATATTTGTGGGTGCCGAAAATTCTTTTGGCTTCCTTGTTTAATGTATTGTGAACAGAAAATCGTCATCGTGGTGTATGCGAATCTTTTGTTTTCTGGGATTGGTGCCTTGCGATGTTTTGTATCAGTCGTACATCTTTGTGACACATGTGGTGGTTATTGTATATATCGATTCCGACTCTGGTCATCCCTGACATTGATTGTTGATAGATTTGCAACGTCTCAGGGAAGTGTGAATAAAACTGTGTATTTAGACGTTGAAACTGAAATTGCATTCTTGTTTAATGAATTTGTGAAAATAATCACGGTATTTTCATGTTCGTTGTTGTTTCTGGAATGATTGCGTGAAGTGATATTTTAATGCAAGCACTCGCCATTTACTAATATAAAAAGGAGTAGCTGACGTGGTACCATGAGCAGAAATAGCAATAGTAGCATTAGTAGAAGCAGCAGTAGTTGTAGCAGCAACAGTTATAGAAACATCAGCAGCAATAGTAGTAACAGTACCAGCTTTTGTAGTAGTAGTAGAAGTAGTAGTAGTAGTAGCAGCAGAAGTAGTAGTAGTAGTAGTAG
>VKKT01002151.1:159395-171096 GCA_008038995.1 Haliotis laevigata | reverse complement strand
CTGTATGACAGCGGTCTGCAAACAATCGAGTCTCGACCAGACACTCCAGTGATCACCAATGAGCATCGATCTTCGTAGTTGGGATGCAAAGACATGTGTCAATCAGGTCAGCGGGCCAGACCATCCGATCCCGTTAGCCGCACGAGTTGCTGAAGACCAGTTCTAACCCAGATCTTCACGTGTGCCGTGGTGACGAGAATTAATGGTAGTCGGCTGTATTTGATATTGTAATACAAATCAGCGATTCCGCTAGTATTATACAAATATGATAGGAAGATTTTGACGCCACTGTGAACAGTATTAGTATTGTCACAGTTTCAGCTCAGTGTGGGAGGGGTGACTAGGGTAATTTGTTGGTCAAAAGTCACAGTCATCATCCAGATGTCTGGCGGACAACCGGGAAATATGAACTCTCATAAACAGACCCGAGTCTGCACACACTACGGACCATCGGTGCCCCTATGATTAGTATGTACAATGTCTCTCTCTCTCTCTCTCTCTCTCTCTCTCTCTCTCTCTCTCATACACACATACACACACAGAGCTAACAGCGGTGTAAAACCCTACCCACTCACTCACTCACTATTATACCTAGCTCTGCTTGACAATATGATGCTTTGCTGCCTACCTTGTATTCCGGCCTTCCATAGACCTCGACGATCCTGTTAAAAGTCCAGACATACTTGGTAAGCAACTTGTACAGCTCCTCCGGCTCCAGGTCCAGCTCCACTATGGACACGTCCAGGCGGGTCAGCAACAGCACGGGACGGATCTCCTCCACAAACGCCAGCTTCAATAGCGCTTCAGTCGGACTTCCTATACCTACACATCAACTTTACGTGTTAAGGACGTCATGTGCCATGTATGACAATGTGAACTAATTGAGCAGAAATGGAATTTCTTTTCGCTCATAGACACAGTGTTATAACTCCTAGATAGAAAAAAATATACTCTGAAAAAAGAAACGCAAAAGTAGAAAAAAAAATGAAATCTCTGACGGACTTTTCTTGACATTAATACCAAAGGAATATCAAATATATGAGTTTTACATGAGTTGATTGTGATTTGTGTGTGAAGAATAAAGTACGGCAAAAAAGTCCGAAAAGTGGGGACATGCAAAACTGCAACCACGTGGGAAATGTTTCAGCCACATGTCCTTCCACTTATGCAACAAGCAAACGTCATTTTTTATGACGACACAGCCTGACGCAACACGGTAAGACTGACAACGGCCACAAGGGTCGCCAGATCAAAACCCCATCGAACATCTATGGGATGTTCTGCGATCACGTCAGCAGCAGCCACAGACCCTGAAACAGTTGGCAGAAGCACTGCAGGAAGAGTGGGTGAACATTCCCAAGGATACAATTCGTAATATGATTGGTTCCATGAGGTGACACTGCGAGGCAGTTCCGGACTCTAATGGATCCATACAAGATATCTAGACATTTAATTGTTTCATGCGTACCATGATGAACCTCGGCCAGTGACAACTTGAACAATTGATTATGATCTGTTCATTGTTTTGGCAGCACATGAAATATACATCTAAAAAACACTTTTGCGTTTCTATTTTTGCAGAGTATATGAGAAGAAAAAGACCAGTACCGCTAGTAATAGCAGAATAATGTAAGTCTGGTGATTTAGAGTGCCTCGAATGGAAACTTGATAGCTGACACTAATTCGAGAACTTAATACTGATTCCGTGATTAATCTTTATTATTTTCACTCTTTCCCCAAGTTCACATCCAGCAGATCCTCTGGACGTGAAGGCGCCGTTCTCCTGATGTTGTGCTATTAGAACAAATGGATTTCAATTGTGTCACTCTCGTTCCCAGTTTTAATAGCAAAAGCATTACTTGCGTATTTGTTTACATATAATTGAACATGTTACCAGTGACGCAGTCGGCAACAACGATGCATCCATCAGTGATTCTGAGAGCGGAAGTGACCTCTGATGTGTTGTCCACGTGACCATCTGGGTCAATGAGAGTAATGAGAAACTCCTTGCTGTCGGTGTCCCAGTCAGTCACCAGCTTGGTGTCGTCATCCCGTATCTCGTAACAGACGCTGGTGCACCTATAACAGGGTAGCAACTACAGTTGACGTGACAGCGAGTGAGTTAAGTTTTACGGCGCACTCTGCAATA
Source organism: Haliotis laevigata (assembly GCA_008038995.1). Lineage (NCBI taxonomy): Eukaryota > Metazoa > Mollusca > Gastropoda > Lepetellida > Haliotidae > Haliotis > Haliotis laevigata. The sequence continues at coordinate 168,947 of VKKT01002151.1, read as the reverse complement.
TTACAGCTATACGGCTGCGGTCTGTAAATAATCGAGCCTGGACTAGACAATCCAGTGATCAACAGGCATTACCATCGATCTACGCAACTGGGATACGATGACATCTGTCAACCAAGTCAGCGAGCCTGACCACCTGTTAGTCGTCTCTTACTACAAGCATCGGCTACTGAAGATCAATTCGAAAGCTTTTCCGAGGCCTTGAATGTTGTAACCTTGATAGAAGAACGTTAGACCCTCTTTAAAATCTTGGTGAATAGGTCTGCTTTATGTCCAGTTCAGCTTTGTCTGTCAGACCATTGGTATATATCTAAAGCTTCAGTTAAAGCTCTTGGCCAAATTACCTTGTTTTCATTTCGCAATTTTGAACAGAAATTCTGGATAAGGAAACAGATCCGCAAGAAGAAGACTCAGTTCGTGCCGATGTGGATAGATACATGTACTATGTTTCGACATGTTTCCCTTCCCAATGTACGTCAATGTTATAAATGAGTCCAACTTTTGTTACATTGTTTTCTCAGTAAACATTTTCTTTCAATGCGAGCTGAGCTGAATACACATTTTTACCATCCCGACGCCGTGTTTAAACCCCTCCTTTTAGAAGTAACAGCAGCAAAGCATTCATTTGCTATTTTAAATAAGTAACACTTATTGCCATCCACCTTAAAACCCCATTATATTACCTCATTACTTAGCAGGCTCAGCATACATTGTTACTGCTAGTTTGTATTTGAGTCAAATACCTCTTTAAATCCTATGTTTGATTGCTAAATGTGTTTGTCCCCTGTACAAGACTATTACACTGTTATCTTTTCAAAGCATCAGGTGTGAAACAAATTTCCTCTCGGGCAATACAGTTATATTATTAAGTAGGCTGTAGGTTCTCCGCTTCTGACGTTCCTGTTTCCATCATGCCAGCGGCACGTTCACGCTGCACATGTGAGAGACGCGGCATAAGAATTAGCTGTTTAGAATAGTACTATAAGTGTTTTTTCACTTTGTACAGTTGATGGGAACATGATACGATCATGTTACCTGTGGCACGTGAAAAGACACGCTTTAGCACTATTGTGATGTTTGGCCTTGAATGTGCTGCACATGGTGACTTTGTTCTTCAGTCGATACTTGAGGATTAATATTACGATACCCGAAAACTGTCTACTACAACAGTTCATATTTTTATTTACAAATATGAATTGTGAAGTTTTTATTTTGACTCAGGTTCAGATGCGTTAAGTATGTAACATCTACAAACCAACAAGAAGTTACAGATGTGCACATATTGATTTGGGATACTACATGTATCTTTAGAAAATTTCAAGAATTTGGGTCGCCCAAGTTAAGACAAAGGCTGCTTCCTTGAGTAAAATGTGGGATGTGAGGATGATCTGATTGTTTATAACAGAAACTGCCTGTGAAACTGTTGGGAGGATTCAGCAATAGACTGATGACATGAACATATGTTACAGAAAAAACGGTTAATAAATAATGAGGAAATAATATGATGAAAAGGAGCCCAGAGACTTTCTTCATTTTCAACCTGAAACTGGAAATCTAGACTAACCACATATTTAAGACTTCCATGGGCTTTCTTTGATATATTTGTCTTAGCGTTTGTAAGACTAATTCAGTTGTTTTCACTGCCATGGTCTCCTACTCTAAAATCATTCATGCATAACCAGAAAACAACAATACATAACTACAAGGGTCGGGTTGGTAGAATGCACAATGACAATTAAAACAGGAGCGCCATCACTGTTTCTTATCCCGTATTAATCAATAAACCTTTAACTGCATTCTTTCAAACGATTTTATTGATTTGTGCCTATGTAATGAGCAGGTCTTACCGTATATTCATCGACGGTCCTATTGTTTAGTATATCGATTAGATTAATCAATCAGACTTCGTATTTGTCCTCCAGTGTGTTTAAATTAAACGCGTTGTCGATTTGAGTTTGGTATTTGATTACAAGAGATACGGAATAATACACAGTAATGATTCGCATGTTTCAGCCAAGCCTATTAATTACTTGAGTATTGTCTATGTGTAAATCTTCCAGCTGGCCGAGGGAAGGGAGTTAACTCTATATTACTATCTAGCTAGTTAACTCCCTTGTTTTGGGGAAGGCGTGAATCTCCTCAAAATAGGTACTTCTTAATAATGCTGTGTGCAATCAATCCAAACTGGCAGAGCTTCATAAAATGCTGACGTCACATTGACGTGTACCCAACCACACCGAAGTTACTTCACAAGGGATCCTGATTCCATTTTGTACACAGTTTATCTCGCGCATGGCCTTCAAAACCAACAACACATCAAAAGCTCTCTCCTGGCACGTATCTACGATCAAAAACGCATTCAGTTTATTCAAACGAGACTATTTTAGCTGAAATAATTGTTTTCCTGATTAATACGACGTTGGGGGAAGTGTTTGTGCCGTAAGACGTTCTCGTTGTGTTTGAGACAGCATGCGGAAGTCCAAAGGCAACTGGCGATATTGCTGCTTGTTTCAATCCTGATTGAAAGTTGTAAGTTGATTGACGTCTGTTTTAGCAACATAGCGCTGGCTGAGTGGGTTAGATCTCTGACTTTGTGTGTTGGATATTATGTGACTCTGAAAGTGTTGGTTCGAATCCCAGATGGGACTCAACCTAACAAGAGTACTAGAATCTGTACTTTACTGAGAAAGACGTGTAATGCCAAATATAACGTGAGTTACATTTGGCAACTTTCTGAATCGCATTGGGTAATCTGTTTTAGTGTTGTTATATTTCTCAAAACCATAGTTTAATGTCGAATGGGTCCGGGGTGTATATATTTTAACAACGGAAAAGATATACCGGATAATTGGATTATTCAACAGTTTGGGAAGAGATATTTTTGCCGAAAAAAGCTATTTTTGGCCTATAGCCGAAACTCATTGTCTACCTACATTTACGTAAATCGCAAAGAATCATTTGCCTTTAAGATTAAATAACAGAAAGTAATAGTTACAAAGAGCTATTTCCCATTTTCCATCAAACATGAACGAAGCAAAATAACAAACTTACGTCGTTTCTCCTTGTGGAGTGTCTTCATCTGGCGTATCCTCTTCATCATCATTATCAGTACCACCATCATCGTGATATGTGGATGAGTTCCCCCTTCCATTCCCCCTCCTTCCTCCCTGTCCGTTCCCCGCGACACCACTCCGACAACTGTCATTGGCCTTTTTTATGATGTCCTTGGCGTACGAGGTCTTGCCTACACCTACTTTGCCTACGATGCAGACGTTGCGAATGTTCTTTGTTCGTCGAAGAAGCTTAAGTACATCCGATGGGGCCAACGTTGACTGTTTAAGATAAATATTGTTCAATTACTAACGGGTAATCCAAGTTACAGGTATTTAAGTGCATATTGTTGCTGCAGCATGATTCGTATTCCATTGATGTTTTTTCTTCAAAATAAAGTAGGGGAACCCGAACTTTCAATTACGATAGGAAGTATAAGCGTTAACAAACTTCTCAAAGACAGACATGTTATGAACGCACCACCATTTTTTCTTTATCGCCACCCCTAAACACATCGCATGGGATGCACGTGCAAAACGCAGTCGCCCCATACACGTGCTTTGGGTGTCATTCTTGATTTTGACGGTTATCATCAAGGTCGATAAATCACTGTAGAAAATTAATTTTGACAATCATCTTGCATCATACAGCTGTTAGTGTTTGTTTTGTTTGAAAATGGCAATCGTACACATSCAAATTTCACGTCATACACCAATCATCTTTCAAGAGCGATTTCTGTACAAACAAACAACTGTGGTGATGCAGTCTCCAAACATTCATTATTATCATATCAACATTGATTGACTCCGACATATCTCCCAATTTTATCAATCGTAAATTAAAAATGAAGTTCCCCTACTTTTTTCAAGAGTATATATACAATGGCAGATTTATACATTCTATACCCTAATTTGAGTCAGTTGAGAAATTGTGACAAGTCAGTAAACTATGCTCCATTTCTGGTGTCCCCCGNCGTAATGTTGCTGGAATATTGCTAAAAGCGGCGTAAAACCAAACTCAGTAAACTATGCAGGAGTCTGTGTGCTTGCCAATGAAATATTTCCAATGTGGCATTAAAGGTGAACTCACTCACACACTGTGTACACTAGTACAAAAAGCAATAATATACCTAACCTTCTGTTGTCAGTAGTATAGGTAGACATAAATGAATACAGCATATGTTTCGACCCACCCCCCAACCCACCAGTCCACTTCCCACGACCCACGAAGACCCCTAGCGAAGCAACTGAGTTCGACGCACACACATGCACTCACGCTCACAGACACATACACACACGAGCACACGTACGCGCACGAGCGCGCGCACACGCGCACGTTGACATATTGTTATAAATCCTGGTTCATGGTATTCTATATTCCTGTCACTGTTCGTGTATCTTCTGTTTCGCTCGTTTTACACAACATTAAACTGCGAATGAAAGTCATAGATTCATCAGTCTGTAGAGTGTCATCATCGACACAGCCACCACCATCAATATAACCATCATACTCATACATGCAACCCACCCTAATACAACCATACAACACAGCTACAACCCGCCCTTACCGTACCAGTCCAGATATACAACAAACAAACTTACCATTATGCCGATGCTATTCCTCGTGCCACCTCGATGCCTCACCCTAAACAATCACCTGATTGTGTAATGAACTGATTGTCTGGGAATCAAGCTGGTACGAAAGGTCAACGTGAACAGAGAGCTTTATCGCCAGACATTGTCAGACAACGACTTCAGCCAATGCATGCGTGACCGACAACCTCTCATCAGTTTCAGAAAATGACACTGTTCATACAAACACTTGTCGATGGAGGATCAATACAATTTGTTTTGCTGATGAATATTTGATCCCTTGTTTTGCCACATGGGAATTTAATGTCATTGAAGCGGTAGATAGTTACAACGTGGTTTTAACAGGGGCCACCCTTGGCGCCAGATACACTCGCCTTTTAGCGGTGTTATCAATATATATGTAGTCGACATCGTACAAACGACTCTGATGATTACAGAAAAGGTTTTTTCTCTAATGTTCAATGAAGCATCTCACGATTGGTATGCTGATTCCGATTCAATTCGGAGATGCGAACACTTTTAGCACTGGTCTACCAACTGGTAAGTTGGGCTTGTGGAACAGGGAGGAAACGATGAAATTGACGGAAACGTTTAAGATGATTTAAAAACAATTCTATCAATTGAACGTTTAGTTAGAATATAGAAACTAACTTTAATAGCGTATTGCAGTTAACCAAATGGGAGAAGAAATAGCTCATTTCAGTACCGGTGAGTTGTATTGAGAGTTGATACATCTGCATGGCCTATCTAGTGAGAGGTCCTCTACATCGAGGAGACCAAATGTATGTTAACCCATGGGTTAGCGAACAAAAATAAGTAGGGAATAAACGTTCAAATACCATAATTACTTAGTATTTTGAATACCTCACTTAACACGGTTGCAATGATGCCTTTAAAAATGAGGAAGTGAGTGAGTGAGTTTCACTTTGAGCAGTTATACGATGACATCACGGCTTACTAGCTTAATGCCGGAGGAAAGCCGGGGGAGATCATGTCTCAGACGTTCAACACTTTAGTGAATCCACGAAGGATCAGTATGGTGTTGACAAATCTAGAAATATACTTGGAGCGAACCGGGATTACAACGGATGGTTACAGGATTCTGGATAACCAAGGGGACGCAACTCTGCACGTTCGACCTAGGGAACCTGGCAAGTGTCTCGACATTGTCACAGATTTCACCTCAAATCACAACGTCGACACGGTGCGACGCCTTGAACACATCGCCGTGACGTTCGTTCTCCTTGTGGCGGTAGAGACGAACTCTTCTGTACATGTATAGGATTATTGAACTGTCACCACCTTCCCGTTTGACCTTCTCTTTAATATCTGTAAACCTCATTTGTTGCAGTAATGGTAAATGTTTTCCACTTTGAATATCGTGGAACTGCATGTTTATTTGCAATATTACGACGTTTCTTTTAACTGCTGTAGCTGTGTTTTGTATAACTATTTGTCTTTCATAAATATCCCTGTGGGCTGTCGTGCTTACTCTCAGCAGGTCCAGCCGTAGGTGTCTGCATTTCAGAATAGATATTGTATAATCCAGCATGCTATTTCTACCAACAATTTAAAAACAGGTAATACGACCCCAGTCAAAATATGTTACGACATTCAAGGCCTCAGTGAAGCTTTCAAAGAGGTTTTATGTGACATGTGACGGATATCTCCACGCGTTGAAACATCTCCGATGCAATTTCTTATTTTGTACCATATATTCTCGTGGTTATTTTTCAGGTGATGTAAGGGTTTGGCTTGCCTTTCCGTGTGTTTGAATGATGCCCCTGGTGGGGCAGGATAAGCTCAAATGGTATCTTCACTGTTTGATACTGATCTGCAGGCTATCTTTGAAATCAGTATATTAAGCCCTTTGAATGCGCTAAATAATAGGAAAATGTGTTCCAATGGCTCCAAGCAGATCCCCCCATGCATGCTCTGTTGGTACTCTAGGTTGAGGTACATAATGGAATGGGAGGAATATTTAGACATATTGTAACATCATTGTTTCAACTTCATCATAGTTACATCCACATTCTCGGGTCACTCGGAGTAAAAATTTTAATTGTCAAAATAAGTTAGACAATTCTTGTGTTCACCGTTGAATATTTCCGCCCAATCTCTTGCTGGCTGATCGAGCCATGGGCCTAGATATTCGAAGCTGTCTTAACGCTAAGATAGTCGTAAGTTAATGTTAGTGTATGGCAGTTACGACTATCTTAGCGCTAAGAGAGCTTCGAAAATCTAGGCCCTGGCTCGTCACCCTGTCTTGACTGCTAGACAGAATACATCTCAAGATGTCTGCACACCCCTTGGTCGGTCTAACAATTTATTGCACGACCGTAGCACCTCTGTGTACTAGCTGAATATTGCTGAGATGCGTGTAAAATGGTATTTCAGTCTGTCGCTATTGTTATAATTTGTTAAGAGGCAATTTCAACTTTCTGTGTACTCTTCACAGTAGAAGCGTACAGTCTGATGTCGATGCGTTCCTTATATGATTACAGGTAAATAATACGGTAATCACCCAGGTAGAGAGGCCGAGATCGATGTTTGACTGTGACGCATGCCTCAGCTCGTATGTTTGGAACATAGAGGGCTTGCCGGACCTTGTCTCCGTGGCAAGTCGTCGCTAATGATATATATTGATTTGAGAAATAGGGGATTGTGCTGATATCCAGTGTATTAGATATTGCAGTAGGGATTTACAATGGCCTTTTGTCGATATCCTGGTGCATTGGCCATGGTTTTAGAGATTAAGTATGACCTTGCAATGGTATCCTGGTGTATTCACCATTGCTTTAGAGAATAAGTATGACCTTGTGATGATATCCTGGTGTATTCACCATAGTCTCACGGATTAAGTATGACCTTGTGATGATATCCTGGTGTATTCACCATGGTCTCAGGGATTAAGTATGACCTTGTGATGATATCCTGGTGTATTCACCATGGTCTCGCGGATTAAGTATGACCTTGTGGTGATATTCTGGTGCATTCACCATGGTCTCACGGATTTAGAATGACCTTGCGATGATATCTGGTGTATTCACCATGGTCTCACGGATTAAGTATGACCTTTTGATGATATCCTGGTGTATTCACCATGGTCTCAGGGATTAAGTATGACCTTGTGTTGATATCCTGGTGTATTCACCATGATCTCACGGATTAAGTATGATCTTGTGATGATATCCTGGTGTATTCACCATGGTCTCAGGAATTAAGTATGACCTTGTGATGATATTCTGGCGTATTCACCATGGTCTCAGGGATTAAGTATGACCTTGTGATGATATCCTGGTGTATTCATTCATTTCGAGTTAGTTTGTTTTGTGGGTCTTATTTTTTCGAAATGGTCTATCAGTTTTATGGCAGTAAAAGCAGTGTGAATAAAATGAAAAAGGACGCCAGAAATTCTGAAATACCTACAGGATAGTTTTCTTCACCAATATAACTTCACTATTGTTAAAGCCGCCATATAGCTGCAATATTGCTCAGTGTGGCGTAAAACTAAACTCACTCATTCACTATTGTTAAAAGTACAGACTATAAACGATTCCAGACACTACCTTAATATATATAATTACATAGAATTAAATGTTGCATTGCTTTTAAACGTCGCGCTATCTTGAATGACAAAGAACGCGATCAATATTGATAGACACAAGTTTGCACTGAATATCAAATGCTATTATAAATCAGAGAGATGTGATAAAAACATTCACAAGGGTGCGTGCAAAGGCTGTTAGCTTTCGATAGAATGCACACAAACATCCTCTTCTGTTTGTATGAAGTATACATGCAAAATGTTTGCCTTATTCATCACAATGTAACTAGTTTCGATCCTCTGTCTGCCATGTTTACTACTTACATTTGTCCAGAGGTGAATCAATATTGTTCAATCGACATGAAAGCGCTCGAGTCGACCCTTCATTTTTCTTCTAATCAGAGTGTCTTAGTTGCTAAGATATCGCACGCTGCGAAAAACGAATGAAAGGAGTGTGATCAAAGGTGGGATGGCGGTGTGGCGTAGAGAGAAACGCAGGTAGAGATGCACTGTCTGATACAGGAATAGTACCTAGTCAACAATATGGACGTCCTTGATTAGATACGCGAGGGGTTGATGGTTGGTTTCAGCTGGGGATACTGGTTTTATTTTTAATTCTCTTGAAAACTACTCTAAAGGTGTGTTTTTTCATTGAAGGAAAAAACACACATTTAGTGAATGAGAATGATAATCGTCGCTTTTACAAGCTTCGCACGTTACCCCCATGTGGGAAAACTGAAACCCCGATCCTCGTCCGACGAAGCAAACACGATAATTGCATGGTTACTCCGTCTCCCACTTACCATGCAGCTTATTTATTTCTGCTCAACACAGGCTATAAACTACGAACAAGATAATGGGGTAACTAATGGTTTGAATTTAGCGTTGGGGTTTACATTTACAATACCATTCAGTCTTAACGCACCATCCAATCACAATAAAATTTCACATGTACAAACAGCTTGATACACAAGTGGAATTTACAGAAGCAAAATTGTGGGCACCAAAAGGGGAACTATGTCAGTTATCTATACCACCCCTTGTCACACCACACCACATCCAGCAACCGAAGGCCCTGTCACAACACAGTAATAGATTCAATCCTGTTAGTTGTCTACACCACCCCTTGCTCCACCTGTTAGTTGTCTATACCACCCCTTGCTCCACCTGTTAGTTGTCTACACCACCCCTTGCCCTACCTGTTAGATGTCTATACCACCCCTTTCTCCACCTGTAAGTTGTCTACACAACCCCTTGCTCCGCCTGTTAGTTGTCTACACAACCCCTTGCTCCACCTGTTAGATGTCTACACCACCCCTTGCTCCACCTGTTAGTTGTCTATACCACCCCTTGCTCCACCTGTTA
>VKKT01002151.1:86797-97754 GCA_008038995.1 Haliotis laevigata | reverse complement strand
TTAAAAATCACATACGTATAACTTGCCTCTTTAAATAACATTCACAAACGACGGATACCAAACTATCACAAGCAGAATTCATCAACAACGTTCGCAATCACGTAACGTTTCGCCGGCGGTGACGCCATTGTGATTTGCCAGTGGTTGTCCCCCTAACGTCAAAAACGAAGTGGGCGGGGCTTATCGGCCGAGACTGGATCATGTGACACCAAACATCATTAAGATGGGGCCATGGTTCAAGAGCTCTCTAAGGTGCCATGCTGGTGATCCAGCGAGCTTTGAGGTGCCGGGATCGAACCCACCTGTGACCGGGTGTGAAAACTTTGGAGTCAGCTTGTGTGTAGACGCTTTCAGTGTTTTCACAACCCCTAGTGTACAGTACACAATCCTGCACACTTAAAATGACCAGATGGTGGCCATGTGAATAATTACAAACACCTAGTTGCAGGTACAGCAACGTGCAGTACACTTGCCCAAAGTACGGTGGCTATGTGTCCCAGTCCATCCAGCTGTGAATGGGTGCCTCGTAAGGATGGGAAAGCCACAATAACTTGGTGCGCCTAGTGGCTGCAAGAGTTGTATGATCCGCAGGGAGTTGAGATTGATAACACGATGTGCAGTTGAGATTGACATCCAGTGGTGGAGGGAAAAACCCAGCGCCTTGAGCATGTACTTATTGCATGGATATGTGCGCTATATAAATATCCTATAATGATAAATAATTATATCAGATACGTGTATGGAAGGATATGATGGAGGTCCTACACATTTACGAGTATGTAAGTCAAGCAGTATAACAGTATGGACCAAACAGGAAAATTAACTTGGGTAAACAGAGAATCAAACGCGGAATCAAGGGTTTCTTAGGGATAGAAATCTGCAGTGTTAATTGCGCCACCTTGGATGACTCCCACACCCATACCATGGACTTGTATCTAGTAGTAGTTTATCGCAGTAATACTGGTATGAACTGCTGTACCCTAAACACAAGTGCATAAAGTGTATGAATAAGTTATCTTTAGCCGCTTGGAACAGGACTTCAGTTTGCTTACTGCATATCAAATTAATCACCAATTTAATGAAGTCCTTGAGCACCAGTGAAACAAATTAAGGTTTAAAGACCTAAACAAAATATCCCAGACTGTATGGATAACAACGTCTTCATTTCGTGAAGACGACGTTTTGATACAGATTCCTGTACCGTTGTCAAGCAGAAATGAGAAATGTTTAGCTTATGAGTTGTTTCCTGTTTGACAACGGTACAAGAATCTGTATCGAAATGTCGCACACATGAAATAAAGGAGTTGCTATCCATAACGTTTGTTCAGTATTGTACGTCACAACTTCTAAAATGCCACTCTTACAAAATATCCCAATGATTAATAATGGTCCGGATTTGAATGTGATCCAATAAACCGTGGATCCTGACAAGGCTAGAGAATGAAACATAAAAGGCCAGGGACAATTCTTCACTAAATCGCATAACTATGTTTGTCTACCTACACAGGCCATAAGGAAGCGCATGCGTGATGCCACAAAGGAAGACTCCATCGAAGAACTTGAAAAGTCGATCAAAGACTTTGAGGATGGAGACCTGGATGAGAAGAACAGGGATCTGACCAAGGCTAAGGAAAGACTGGAACAGCTGAAAAAGAAGAAGGCAGAAGAAGATGTACGTGGTGTAGTATTAGATAGCGCCATTTCACATGATACATATTGGTCTGTATTCACACATGTTCAGTGTGTGTCTTCCTGACACACTTTGTAGATACTCTTTGCTAGGTGATTCTCGCATTCTAAATAAATATATATGATTATGTTTTATTCTCGGTCAGTCTGTCATACAGACCCTGAGGCAAATACATCCAAGAAAGGCCACGCAAGTCTAGAAAATGTGGCAAGTCTAGATTTCCACAGTTTCTGAAAATGAAGAAAGTCTCAGGGCTCCTTTTCATTATATTTCATTTTTTTTCACTATGAGCTATTTTTCTGCAAAGTATGTTAATTTCAGAGACTAGCTGTTTGTCTAATTCTGGGTGACTTAATGTAGAATGAGGAATAAATTATGTTTTGAGTGCTCTTTTCATCGACTTTGGCAGGCTATCAGAAAACGAATGAGAGACGATACCGATGGAGATTCGATAGAGGACCTTGAGAAATCCATCCGTGATTTTGAGGAGGCCGGTATTGACGAAAGGGACAGAGATCTGACCCTGGCCAAGGAGAGACTGAGACAACTGAAGAATGATGCACACAAAGAGCCAGAGCCAAAGGACGAGGTGAGACACCTGGCCCTATTTCTGCGATTACTGAAAACAAAATGGTTGTATTAATGATACTGAAGAGCATTGACGATGAACAATACTTCAACTAAAATACAAGTTGCAATCTATAAAAATATTTTGTATATTTGTTTCTGATTTGAAGACAATCATTTTACAGAACATAATGTGTGTTTGGAGTATCCTTGGTCTGACAAATCATAGAGGAACTATGTCTGATGTCTATTAGTTGTATCTTATCCTCAGCGGGCGCGGGAGGTGATGCGGGACGCCACTGAGAATGCTTCTGCAGATGAACTGGAGAGAGCTATCAAGGAATTCGAGGACTCAGGCCTAGATGAGAAGGACGAGGACTTAACTAAGGCCAAGGAGAAGCTTGTGAAGCTCAGGGCTAACAGTAAGTCTACGTGTGGACTATAAGTACGTAAGAGTCCAAAATATAGACCCAAATACAACCATGCAATGTACAATTTAAATGCGATAAACTAGGATGACGACCATCACTGCTGCCAAGGAGGACACATCGTATAACGTAGTGGTTAAAATGAGACCAGTAAGCGTGCATATTTAGACGTTAAGATGAATTGTCTGCAATGAGGAGACCTAAAAGTGAAACTATACACGTAAAATTGAAGAGCAGATGCATACTTGAATACATGATGATATTGTCTGTAACTCCATCTAGAACTACTGAAGGCTGAAGAGGACAAACTGCGGAAGAAACTGGCCGATGCGCAGGCTGGCGACAACATGGACGCTCTGGACAAAGCTCTGGAGGAATGTAAGAGAGCCGGACTAGAGGACAAGGGTGACATCACCAAGGCTGAGGAAACCCTGATGAACATGCACAAGGAAAGTAGGTGGACTACTGGATCAGATTGTACAGCAATGCAATATGTTTATTTACATCAACATTAAGAAGTATATATTTATGAAGGCCTTCCGTCCAAATTCACAAAAATGTTCAGTTTCTACACATATATAATAGATCATTACGCAGAAGTTGACAAATAAACCAGACGACCAATGGTGAGGTAACACAAAAGTTAACAAGTATGTCTCAAACGGTTTTCATAGCAAACAGAACACTTTATATGATAATTTCAATACTGTCTCACCATCTTTCCAATATTTGCTGTCATCTTTTAAACTTACCAGGAAGTGGTGAGCCGATAAGCCTTTTCTTCATATACCTTTTACTTTTACAAAAGAACTTGAGGAGGCCAGGAGACAGCGTGATGCAGAGAAACTCCAGAAGGCTCTGGAGGAAGCGGAACAGTCGGCTGTGGCGGACAAACTGGACGACACTGAGGACTTCCATGAGGCCAAAGAAACAAACGAACAGCTGGCCAGGGTCAAGAAGTTCAACAGACAGGTACTAAAACATCATAGTCAACGTTTCATGTTGAACATCACCCAACTGACAGTTTGGTGAATATTGAATGCATTTTGTAACCTGAAAATCCGCCATCTAGACCTCAGCTTATGCATCGTTTGTTAGACTAAATATCCCTTATTGAACGAAGGTGATGGACCTGAATCCCCGCCTGGTGTCGGAGATTGCCAGCTACAAGAGACCCAAGCCATGTATCCAGGACGTGATGAAGGCGACCTACATCATCCTGGGAGAGAAGGAACAATCTCTGGATGTGAGTGGGTCGTGATGTATTGTGGAATTGGTGTTGACAGCCAAACGAATAATCATTAAAGCGAAAGTATGTGCGATAATATGACTCATCAGCTTGGATAATGTTAACCAATCATCACAGGTGCTTGAAACAGAGCTGAATTTGTTAATAGAGGGCTGAGTTACTTGATCACAGGTGTGGATGCTCCATGGACTGGACATATCATAATGCTATGATGTAGACATTGAAATGTTGTTTAATCACACATTCATACTCATTGGCCACAATGCTGTTTGAATGCTGTTTGTTATGGAAAACCTGTCTTAGAACCTGTATTAACTTGCACTTTGAGCTCAGTACAAACGCAATTTCGGTAAGCCTATAGAATCAGTATTTGTGAATAAGAAAGTTTACCAAGCACAAAGACAGAAATCAGTATGTACATAAAGCATCTAAAATGTAACATAAATATATTGTACGTGTAGTTTTAATCGACGAAATTATTTTTTTTTAAATCACAGACGGGTTTTTTTCAAACTAGGCCCTAGTTAATGACACTATTGTGTCCTTAGCAATGATTACACCCTTTTCGTTTATATAGAAAAAAATCACCAATTTTGTATTGTTGCTTTTCAGTGGCAGAGAATCGTGAAGCTGATGAAAACTATTGGTCAAGGAAATGTCATCAGGAGAGTTGGACAGTTTGACATTGTCGGTGTGAATTCGGATCAAGCCAGTTCGGCGGACAAACTCATCTCCAAGTACGACATGGCTGACGTCAAGAGAAACAGCCATGGAGCTGGAACATTTTACTCTTGGGTAAGTCCTGAGTCTTAGAACAGGGATAGTCTACGCTTAGATAAATTCTGAATCGGGAAGATGAGATAGTTCTTACGCTGAATCCGGAAGGTGAGGTAGTTTTCATGAATCGGGAAGGTGAGATACAAATGTAGTTCTTTCGCATTTGGATTAATACTGAAACGTTGAAACCGAGATGGTTTTCACTTGGTCGATTGCTGATTCTTGGTGCTAAGGCAGTTTACAATTGGGTTGGTCTTGAAACAGGGAACTGAGACAATCTACTCTTGAGCAAACTGAAATTACTTCGTCTTCTTGAGCACGTCCTTATTAAGGAAAGTAGCAGATTCCACTGATGAGTGAATGCTGATCGGATTTTGAACATCTAGTCAAGGGTGCGTTCATCAAGAGCATATATAGGTCAATCGTCTGGGAGATCTATGATTCAGATCCCCATGAAATCGCAGGCTTATATATTATTAAAAACTCGCACTGCAATTATCTTATCTCCCAACAAGGCTTCTTTAAAAGACGAAAAGATAAATGACCAAATATAATTATTATCCCCGTGAAGAAGCCTTTTTGTGTAATTTGGTCATCGCAGCCTAATGACCAAAGCGTTCGCTTGTTACGCCGAAGATCAAAGTTCGATTCCTCATCTTAACCCAACTTGCTCAGTGGTGTTCCATTGACGAATCTATCAAACTGCTACTATCCTCCAATTTCACTCATGTGTCTTCGTGTGATTACATTAAGATAACAAGCGACTTTTCTGTTTCAGACCAGAAATGTGGTTAACGAAGTGAACGGGCAAGGGGAAGACGAAGAGTAAAACTCAACACAGGAATGATTTATAATTAACCACACAGACAGCTGTCCACAGCGGAAACTATTACATAGGATGCATATTTCTCCCTTGTACTTGTGTATATTTATGTGCCTTACTAATGTTTTATAAAGGAGTCCCTCGGGAGCCTGGTGCCTATATACAGTGTAGTTCTAGACGCTGTAGTGCATTGTGTGGAACTGAGATGACCTTGTGTCTTTGTAATGAGTATCATTTGTTTTTCAATTCACATTCCAAAGTCCAGTTTTAACCCCTTGAAAAGTCAAATACTAGTAGTCATTGGCACTGATACACCCTCACACAACTGACTAAGAGCAATACATTCCTAGAAACTTAAACGTATGACTCCAACCACTCTAACATACAATCACCCCATAATAGGTAAATAGCTCTTTGTGCTTTCACTGCGTATTCTGAACAAAACCATGAGTTAGGTGCTAATATGGTGGGATGTAGTGAGATGTATATGTTATCAGAACCTTGCTCAATAAAATGTCATATTCGATATATCCCTTTATATTCACAGATACAAATTGTTACTTTAGAGTCGCATCAAAAACAAATATAAGATATTTTTTCTTTATCTGAAAATGTTGAAATACTAGTACCTTAAAGAAACTCAGTTTTGTAATTTAATGATGTCTGATACTCCTCTGTCTGATAAGTGTCTTACGCATACATGAGTGATCCTTCATATGTTAATGCAGTATTTGACGCTCTATTTCATATACTACAGAGTGGTGTTGAGACCAAATTACACAGACCATGATTCGAAATCGCTGGATCACGTTAAACCCATTTCAACCAAATACTAATATTATGCAATGTCTTATTTAACCACACGACGATAACACATGACAGTAAGGTTGCGATGCATGTTTGAACTGAAGTTATGCATACAACAATTCGAGCAAGTGTACACATAGGGCAAGCTAACATTAGGTTGCGTGTATTATCCAAAGCACTATATTCCATTCGCTACATTCCAAAGTCTGTATTGGTTTTCCTATCCACTTTGATAATATATTTTACATATTTGATTTACATTCAATTAGATCTTAATTCCATGCTATATTTCAAAGTAGCTACGGTTCTTCCTTTTGAAATAGATTTGAACTTTTATAGTATTACATGTTTTACAATAAAAACAGTTTATGTATATTATCATTAGTCTAACTGACGTTGCTATTATTGGGTCAATCGTACATGATTCGATATCGGATATGTATACAAGCGCTACAAGTGTTACCATGCCCACTTTTAATGATTACCAACACAATGGCTCTGTAAATGCTTCCTTTATTAGTAAACTATGCTTGACTTTCATAGAAATGTCGATATTTAAGCAATATTATGAACATATATTCGCAAGCAATTGTCAATGAATACATCTGATGTAGTAGATAATTTCAGTCCCTGTGATATCTTTTTTCTTTTGTTTGTCTGTATATAGATGTAGAGAAACTAACTCTGATATAACGGTATTGGAGTGCGGTATACTCTCTGCTCGTGTCAGAAATCTCTTAATAGAACGGTTTACTGCTGAAAGAGGAAGGGTCCGTCAGGAAAGCATGCTCCCAGATGATTTCAGATGACAGCGTATTTTGTTGGGCATCCCTCTCCCACTGGGTTTCTTGTGGTAGTCTTTGTTAAAGTTTATCCGTTGCGGCTGGACTATAGGGTGCGATGGGGCTATTACTGTTCTTGCTGTAGATACTAGCACTACACCAGTTGTAGATTTATCTTCAGTAAACTTTGCAACAGTTTCCATATTACGAATGATGGAAACATTGTTTATTCAGTTAGCTCACCTGACCTGTTCGGATATCTTCCGCTAACCAATGCCATTGTAATTCTGCTTTAGTCGTGCGTAAATTTATATGGTGGCTGTCTGTCAGGTGTGTACATAAGTCAATGTGTATGTAATACGGCAGTTTGTTTCTTCAATATTCACAATTTACGTTCTTGGTTTCCAGACAACATGCCTTGCGTCAGATTGTTCATAGTAATAATGTAGCAACTGACAATGTTCATTTAAGTGTCACACGCACAAAATGTACCATATACAAGTCATGACTCGCAGGAGACAATAACCAACAACAACGAAAGAAAAAAGGGGTGAAAGAGCTAAAAATATATATATTGTTACTATTTAATTAATAATCATCACGACAACTGCTATTTCTAAAACATTTTAAAGCGTCAAGTCGGGTAATTTATTTTGGTAAAACGTTTTAATTCATTAAGTAAATAAATTTCATTATTATCGTATTTCTAAACAATTTGAACTGCTGGTCCAAGGATCTTGGTCATCCTCCAAACCTTGTTCGAAATGACATACATTTAAGATGTACGTCTACAGTGTTATGACAATGAAACAGTGTATTAACTGTTTGGGTCGTTTGTTTACAGAGATTCCTGAGTGCACATAATATAAATCATTCACATTTCGCACTGGAAATCAATTTCTAACTTACATAGTGCTTTGGACACTTATCAAGCGGTTAGTTCCATCAGTGTTGTCATGTTTTGATACATGTGTGTTATATCACACAATACCCCTTCATACTCTCCGAGTCTATATCTGTGTCAGGAGTCTTTACTTTGTGTGATGTATGTCAGGAATATTGAAAATAGGTAAACGAAACAAGAAAGAAAACACTCTATGACATTCAGCTCCGATTAAGTTTGAAAGTCATTCTAAACATTTGAACACCAAACTTTCTTCTCAACACCGTGTACCAACAAATGCAGTTTCCCTTAACAACCAAATAATGTCATGGTTGTTAATCTGTATATGCCACCAAACTGTTTCATTATGTTATGTAACGGTACCGGACTGAGTTGTGTAAAGATGGAAAGGTCCTCCTCTTGTTGTGACAGCATCGTGGACAGTGAAAACATATTTCTGGATGAAACTATCCTTTAGATTCGTCACCCAGTCATACAGTCACCGGTATTCGCTGTGCAGAGTTAAGTCCCTTGAGTACGCCAGGAACCTATGATCATGGGGTCGAATCCCGATTCGCCACGGTTATGGTTCTAGGTTTGTCAGCACCATAGGTGTTTTCGTCGGTTTCACTACAGTGATGAGCGTGTGAGACGTTACTCCGGGCTTTCCTCCCCCATCCAGCTGACCCGCCGTGATATCATATCACTGTTCAATGCGTTGGAGAACTCCTTGTACATCACATTTCTTTGGATGACACTTAGATAAAATAACTAGTGTAATCAGCTGTTATCCTTTGGCACAGTAATTGTAAGTTGACATGGGTCATTTGTACGTCCAAAAAGGGCATTGACGCTTGAATTTCAAAACGAAATTGAAAGAGAGAATGAACAGAGTTTCAATGTTAACATTAAACGCTCATTTGACGCTCTTCGAAAACATATGAAATATGCATACATTAGTTGCATGTTTTCTTTCAACTTAAAGGCATGGCCTGTTTTTATGTTTTACATATGGGGAGAATGATATAACGATCAATGCATTAATTTACAATAATATACCTTAAATTCATTACGTTTATATATTTATCAAAGTGAACTGTGATATGACTTGGAAGTGCTGGAACTGTCTCTTGTTAATAAAAGCAAGCTAGTTCTATTTACTCCACTGTTTGTTGTTTGTTACCATAGAAACCTGATAGATCTACGGCGGAGTGGGCTGATGGTGTTATGCTTACGACTTGTCCGGGTTTTTTAGTTTCTAGATCAATTTAATTTACATCAACCGCAGGATGGATATTGATCTTGGAGGTAAACTGTCACGCTTTACTGGCTTAGAGCCTTTGGGCACTGAGTAGGCACGGGATAACACTACAGGAGGACAATGAGACGTACACAGATAGAGCTGATCTGTTGTCAAGGTGCATCCTCGAGCTGTTACGGGACGGCAAGTATAATGACGTCATCTGAACTCATTCGGTGTCTGTCGGATTGCCTACAGCGCCGCAATTCCTCACAGAGTTACCTCCCTTATACGTGCCAGAAATGTTTGGGTGTGGGTTTGATTTCCCGTTTGCTTTGATTATGTTTTATTTTTGGCAGAACCCTATGTGTGTTTACGCAATTTACTAAATGTATCGAACTTTCATTACTTCTGGCTTGACTCCCGCATGAAACTGAAATACGGTTCAGCACGACGTAATAGGTCTAAAATAGGAGATGCCCTGTGCAGAGTCGCTTCAAGGGTGATACTTGATTTGTCCACACAATGGATTTGGATGTGGATTTTCATACATACCTGCATGAACGCACGCACATACACACACACACACGTACATACATACACACAGATGCATACATACACACATGCATACATACATACATACATACATACATACATACATACATACATACATACATACATACATACATACATACATACATACATACATACATACGGGATCGGGTGGTCAGTCTCGCTGAGTTGGTTGACACAGGTTATCGTACCCCAAATGTGTAGATTGATGCTCATGATGTTGATCATTGGATTGTCTGGTCCAGACTCAATTATTTACAGACCGCCGCCATATAACAGGAATATTGATCCAATTCTTCAAAAGATTAACCAATGGTAGTTTAGTCGGTGATGTGCTGACTGATCTTCCATTCTTATCTAATTTATTGTCTATATCAGTTGACAAATAAGACTTAGTACCCACTGAAACACTTGAAACAAACAACTGTTACTTTTGTGATTGTCCTGTTTTGACAAGGAATTATCTTTCAAGATTATAGCCTCTCGATTGCTTTACTTTTGTAAGGTGTTGAAGTTCATCTCCTTAGGGTAATTTAGACTACTTTAGCGGCCACATGCTTTATTATGACATTAATAAACTTCATTGGTCATCCCCTTGACCATGTCTGCCATGACATCAATTCGCCCAAGACAATGTTATTGTTTCTTTATCTGTCCACTGTCCCTTCGTCTGTCCATAGTTGCCTATAACTATATATGTTCACATCTATACTGTCAGCTAGTCTGGTACTCCGACTGCACCTGTATGTACGGCCGTGAGTAGGATGGGTACTTCCCTGAATGCCGGCAGGTATTGCCTAAGGTAGGCAAAGCAATGAAGCGTGCTAATCCTTAGTCCTTGGGGGACACCTCCTAATCTAAGGTGAGCGAAATTCAGAAAATCCTGAAGTGAGCGAGAGTTCAAAACGGACATGCCGGCATTCCGGGAGTAAACCCTCAACACCAGGCTGTATACTTCAACCGTCAACACCAAAGATGACCTTGTGGCTACATGCCAGTCGAGAGGACCCGTGAAGACCCTGGGTAGAATAGGTTTTCGGCAACCGATACTGTTACAAAAGGCGACTATGCTTGTAGTAAGAGGCGACTAACGGGATCGGGTGGTCAGGCTCCCTGACTTGGTTGACACATGTCATCG
>VKKT01002151.1:0-13922 GCA_008038995.1 Haliotis laevigata | reverse complement strand
AAACAGTCAAGCAATATAGGTTGGACATGAAGCAATTGTTCAAATCAGATCCTACACCAGCTGTATGGAGGCCATCAATGAATATGGCTGAGTAAAATGGAGTGACAGACACTTCTTTGAAGCAGAGTGATCCTTGTCACGCGAAGTTTACTCCTAGGGGCCTTTTCTGGATGCGAAATTTGATACGTCAATGAATTATTTGCCGAGCTTAACGTGGTTGTCTCATCTTGTGTGAAGACAATCTATATGATGTTAACAATATCTTTATTATTTAGCCAGCTCTCAACGGAACTTGTCACCATGCTGGTCTGAATTGGTCGAAATGGCCAAATACTACTTACTTGATATCAAGCCTAAGGTCATCAAGGCAGTCAAGAAATTTTGAATTTCGTAGTTAAAGGAAGAAATTCTGCTTGATGATGCTTTGGATTTGAGTGATTTAAAGAAATTAGAATTAGAAGGAAGAAAGAAATGACTGGATAGAGTGTCCGAAATGGTGGGATCAGTTTTCACCACGTCTGTTCTCGACTGGTCTGAATTACCGTTCGAATGCTTCAGAACATTTTCCTCACCAAGATTTAATAGGACTTGCGGCCCATTTCTGAATCATTGCATTCGAAATGTCCAATGGAAGATTTGGTGACACGAATGGGCCCGCTTTCCCAAGCATGTTCGACTTTTTTTTAACACCCAAATAGTGGGCGGATCAATTCTTCAGGTATCCATTGACCTCTTTGACAGAGAAGTTATTGGTATCTCTCGCGACCAGCAGCAATAGAATAGGGGATTTCGTACCAGTACATCACATATGTGCAGCTGGTCTTCCTCATAAAATTATGTACAAAGGATGACCTTTCTAAGATCCATACAGAAACTGTTTCGTTGAGACAAATGGAACTGCCCAATACATGTATATTATATACGTCTCCACATTCCAAATTCATCATTGTGGGAATCGACTGAGTAAAAGGTTCACTGGAACACTTCATGAAAATAAACTGAATTCTCAAGAGGGGAAAAGGCGGTGACATACCCTATAAAATGTAATTTAATTAGCAGACCTTTGCAATTAGATATAAATGTTTATATTTCATCATTTATGTATAATTATGAAACAGTCCAGGATCTGTCAGAAAACCAACACTTGGATGACGTTAGTGGGGCTGTAATGCACCATGAACCAGCACTACAACAAGTGAATCAGCAGAGCTGAGAGAAGACAGATCGATGGAGACAATAAATGGTGTATGAGTGCTGAACTCCGGGAAACAAGACTGATAGCCCTGTCTTTGAACGTCAGGGAAGCAGTAATTATGTTGGCTTTCATCGATGGTCTGGGAAACAATTGATTCCTCTATTCTTATTTCACGGCCCAGAAGTTGAGGGTTTGCTAAGTGGCCTTCTTGCCACCCAACTAGAGGACACAGCAGAGACAACCAACATTTGTTTGAGCGGCCATGAGGAGGTGAAGTGTGTTATTATCATAAGGTCTCGTATCAAGTGTTAACAGGCTGCTTAGCTACAGGCATGCACAGACAACTGCTGAAGAGATCATACATTTTGTATTTAGAATTCTGAGTTTGTGAAAGAGTGATTGAAGTTTTTAAGTGAGTGAGTGAGTGAGTGAGTGAGTGAGGTTGTTTTACGTCGCACTCAAATTCCAGCTCTATGACCGCAGTCAGTAAATAATCGAGCCTGGACCAGTGATCAACCACCCAATCATAAGGAGGTTAGAATGTGATGTTTTATTATAGTTAATTATTTGCTTATCCTTTTATATTTATTATTTTGTACATTGTAACTATATAGACCATTAAATAGACTGGTAACTGCACATACAATCTGTATAATATATTTGACCATAACTAGGCCATTAACTGCCGAAGTTGGGTCTCAAGATCCCCTCACTGGGTCTAGAGGTCCCAAGGACATAACTGGAAGAACTGATAACTGGTCTCATCCTTCAGGTCCCTCCAGTACACGAGACCAGACTGTATATGAGTAAACAATTCGACAATTCGTTTCAGCGACCTCTAATGCGGTTCACTCGTGCCGTATTCAAGACGCGACGTTATCCAAGGTCTACATAATTTTCAGACTAAGATTACATAGACAATTTAAAGTAGAATGTACACGTATAATTACTGGTTTAGACACACGCGTCCAATGGATCAAAGCATAATCCTATGGCGCCTGTGGCCTGTCTACTGTATGGGTTAACCTTACATACACTGGCTCATTATTGTCAACACACTGTCTGAACTGTCATGGGCATGTTCGTATCACACCAGTACACACTGACTCAGAGTCTTCTGGTGGGAGCCAGAGCGTTGTGAGATCACTACCCAATTTGAAAAAATTCCCTCTCGTTCCTAAAGGAGATCATGTTACAGACAGAGACTCTCCAAAAGGTGACGGGGATCTTGTTATTGTGTGCTCCTTGATGCGGTCTTATATGTTTTCGTCATTTATAAACACAGTTGGTTTTGTTGTGTTCTGACTAGACCACGTCTTATAGTACAGGCGTAGATGTCCACGAGTGATTTTGTGACTAAAAGGCAGTCGGTTTTATTACCATTTAATAGTCAAGACGCATTCCAACTTGCACAAAGCCTAATATTTACATACCGTTATTCCTCTGTTAGGTTTAGTTTGGTGTGTTTAACGCCACACTCAGCAATATTCCAGCTATATGGAGGCGGTCTGTAAATAATCGAGTCTGGACCAAACAATCCAGTCATCAGATGCATAGGCATCAATCTACGCAATTGGGAACCGATGACATGTGTCAATCAAGTCAGCGAATCTGACTTCTCGATCCCGTTAGGCGACTCTTACGACCAGCATGGGCAGCTGAAGACCAATTCTCACCCGGATCTTTACGTGTCTCAGAGACAAGATCTTCACGGGTCTTCCTCTTGGAAGGCTTGGAATATACGAATGGAGTCGGCCTCAAACGGTGTCGAATGAAAGCAAACTACAAGGTATTACACTACTGAAAGTGAAAAACAACAATATCTTTTGCAATATTGTATTTTGGCTCAATACACAGGACTTGAAAATGCTT
This sequence comes from Haliotis laevigata, assembly GCA_008038995.1. Classification (NCBI taxonomy): domain Eukaryota; kingdom Metazoa; phylum Mollusca; class Gastropoda; order Lepetellida; family Haliotidae; genus Haliotis; species Haliotis laevigata. Next base: position 10,855 of record VKKT01002151.1, on the reverse strand, counting down.
GATAATGCTCTCCCTGCTGGTCTATTACAGGGGCCTAATCAAGGCGTGAATGGATATAGTGATTTATGGTGTTTCTACTGTTAAACCAAATTTCACTGTGCTGCAGTGATTGTATGTACAATTAACGTTCAGGATTCATATCACAGAAACAAGGACTACTAATGCATTAATTGTCCAGTCGGAAAGTTGTGTGAATTTATAGGCTAAATGGACTGGATTAATTCCAAATTGGCGTGCAAATGTGGAACTATATTCAGTAGTTAACTATTGACATACCACTTCAGAGTGACGACTAGTTGGGCCTGTTAACCACACACGAGGAATGATACGGTAATTGTTCTTCCCTGAACTCGACCAGACTTCATCATTCTGAAATCAGCATCTGCTCTGGCTACTTAAATCGTATACTAGCAAGGGACGACGTCTTCCGAGACCCACTTGGACTCAATTCAAACCAATTTAATCCTCTCATGAAATTCAATGATTCTTGTGGACATTCATCTTCTCGACGGCGAGCTCTGGGCGTCCGAGCTAGGATTGCAATCACTAACGGTATGCAGTCGAGGTCGCAGGCAATATATCGGCAATTCACTGGCCACACCGTCCATTGTTTCAAGAATAGGGCTTGTATCACATTTGATTGCACGTCTCTGGAAGTCATTGGTCTCTCATAAGCTGTAAATGGTGATTCTTATAATCACAAACTTCCATTACTGGCTCCTTCCAGAACCTGGAATTGATTTCTAGGAAGGTCAGAATGGTAGCAAACAAGTGGGTAAAAGCATAGACATTTTCGTTTAATCTATAAGAGAGATTTACCGTTATACATGAAACCTGCATCAAGACTGGCAGGTTTAGTTGGAGCCATAGGTGCAGCAGGGGATTGGCTTTCCGTTTAACTGTAATAGTCTATTTGAAAGTAGACAGTCAACTTGCCTATTGGGGATTATGTAGATTACACTCCGTAGGTCTGGTTGGTAATACATATTAGATTGCAGTATCGTTAGATCAATTGCGTGCAATATATATTTGATAGAAACGGTTTGAAATATACGTTGACAGTTGCGATTCGTTCAGAAACTACATAATTAAATTTAGTGTTGATCTATTCATTTTCATTTTTTTCACTTTACTCACATTCAACGTCGGGAAGGGATATGAACTTTGAAAATTATTCAAATTTATTCCGTTTCCTAAATTATAAACAAATAAATAAAAGATAAATTAATTCTACACAGTGTAACTATATTTTGAACATACACGTCGTGCTGGTCATAACTGACCTACGTTAAAAACAACAGACCGCCGATATATACCCAGCTAACACAAAACGTATTCGCAACGGTTTGGGAAGGTTGTAAATTGGTAGCGTCATGACAAATCGTTGTCACAACGTCAGTATTGCGTCATTTTGTAACGTTATTTCACAAAGGTGCAGCAACGTTATACATACACGTTGTCAAAACGTTGTGTATCGACTATTACACAAAAACTTGGTGTCATGATAGAGTTGTCTGTAAAACTTGAGATTCTTTCTTCACTATTCAGCTACAGCTTCAGAGAAAAAAAAACAACAACGAGACCAAAACAACAAGCATATTAACGAATAAACATTGGAGTGAATTTCTGCATTGTTTCCTGTGTACTGTTCACTATTAACTATTCAACTATTAACGTTAAATAGAATGTTAAGACAACGTAAAATACGTTAGCATACAAACAATTTTATAATTGTGACGACGTGAAAATTACTTATCACAACGTCACGTCACAACGTTGTAACAACGTAAATGGGAGTAAACCGAATAACGTTGTAACAACGAAAGCATAACGTAGTGGCAACGTGAAAATGTTAGTTGGGTAGCGGGAATAGGCCGTTAAACAACAGACATGCGCTGTACTTGGTGGCAGGGAGGCCTGGGAGGGCGACATCTCTGAGAGACATCCAGCAGGTGCTGTACTACTACTGCTATACACTAATGACGGCGCGCAGACACGCCTGTAGCACTCAACCACTGTACCCCATGCCCTGTGGAATGAAGACGCGAATCTAGTGACGAAAAACAGAGGGAACACTTGAGAGGCCAATTAGCCGCCATGATCACAAGATCAAGTGAGCGTTGTGTGCACAAGCCAGAAGTGATACTGTCACACACATATACACATGTACATAGTCACTCGACAGAACCTTCCGGACGTCCATAAGCAAAACTCATTTTTTTGTTTTGTCTTTTTAAATAATATTCCTTATAATTGTTGAACCTGTATGTAAAGTGTGTTTTTGCCATAGGGGCAAACAAACTGAGGTGTACATATTACCGGATAAATGAAATCATATCGACAATAATTCCGTATTTTCAACATGCATTGAGCCTAAGGGGGACACTCTTTATGGACAGACAACTTCTTTACTGCAATAGATGCGACGTTTCGGTGTAGATCCGAACACCGTTACCAGGCAAACGACAAGCATGGTCACTGCTGAGACGAATATAAACTAAAGGAATGATATAGTCACAATTGTACAATCGACTCTGCTTTTATCAGAGATTTCTCATGAATGTGGAAAGGGTTTTATCGCTTCTATTTACTGAAGACCCAGATCTTCACGGGTAACGGGCATAATGCATTGGATGTTTAAGCGACCGTGTACAGGCAGTCGTCTCATGGAAGGGGAGTTGCTGGGTAGGGTGTCAGGCAACAAAACAACCACCTACTTTATTTGGGGTAGCTGTGGCAGTGCCGGATGCACCAGCTGAAGCAACGCATGCTTACCCTCTCGTAGACATCCGGTAGCTTCACTGATTTACAGCAACTTTTATCACTATTCATTCCTTAACACCGTGTGGATCTGTTCCGGAAGACAATCAGGACTGAATATGCTCTGGCGTAGAACAGATATTATCCTGCTTTGTAACGACCTGCCATCAAAACGCCTGCTAACGGTTCAAATGATTCACCTTATATTATTTCGTGTTTCATTGTTTAAAATGATATGTAACGGAAAGAGTGGCCAAAGGCGTTAAATGCGACCGTAATAATCCATTTCTTTGAAAATATTTTCAGCAGTTATATTCACAAGAACAAAGGGATAGATAACAGTATTGATTATATTAAACAGTTATTGCATAAATATCCAAACTCAACCGTAGAAACAGAATCTGTTGCCAATAAATTCCTTTTCATAGGATGTAATATCGACTGCTTGGTCGGTCGACAATGGATGAATCAATCTAGTACTGCCTGTTTAAAAAAAGGAACGCATAGAAACTTTTTGATTTAGGGGGAAAAGATTATTCCAATGTCGACTCTAAATAAGGAAATGTTTGATATAGTTCTATGGTTCTCGCTTGAACAGTTAATACAAAGTCAGACACGCACCACAAGTCGGATTCCAATACTAAGGTGAACAACATTCTTAGATGCCAACATACATCTTTCCAATGCTCTTAGCTGGAGGAATCAGAGGTCACTTTTGCTATTTGTATTGGTTTCCGGGAGTATTCGCTCTGAGACTTCGATTTTATGTCCATCAAACAGACCAAAATTTAGGAGTAATGACATCCACATGTATACACGAACATCATGTGTATAAATAGGAGAAGAAAAATGTTGAATGTCAGCTTGAATAAACATGTTAATAAATCATTAATACACACAGGGGACATAATACGATAAACTGTAACATGGTTGTCTTGAAATGTCGGAAATACAAGCAACGCCAGACAAACCAACAATCCATAGCGATGTGTGAACAACTGTGTACAACTGTGAACAACTGTGAATAAACAATGCAAGACAAAAGGGTATTGTATTGTATACATCACCGGGATGCAAACGAGACGATCTTCCATTCTATTTTGTAATGCCATTAGAATTCCTTTCTAGTATGTTTTGATTTGTAAATTTAGTTAATTTTAGAATACAATTGGCAATTTATCACATTATTTTGTTGTTGGTTTCACATCGAAGTCTTTTACGGACAGATTTCTGGTGAACTTCAGTTCTGTTTCAACTAGGATATCGACACATAAAGTTCCAGTGTATAACCTCGGGGATGAAGATGTACACATGTACAATGAAAATGTTGTTGACAACTGCTGTGAATGCCTTTGATAACATAACTACCAATAGGTATACTTTTCTCACACATTTCCCAGAAAATCATTTGATCAATGTACCACAAAGCTGACTGTATATTTTAGAGTGTTTAACAGCTGTCATATCCGCGATGCACCTAGTTTTAGGCATCCATTGAGATACAAGAGTGGTCCCCAGAAACGTCTTCAGTGGCGACCGTGGGTCGGATGGTTAGGATTGGTGCTGAGTCAACACAAACAAACAAACCTTATGTTGGGGATATTGACAGGGGCATATGACACAAACAAACACACACACACACACACACACACACACACACACACACACACACACACAAAAACAACCCCAAAAACAACAAAAACAAAACACACACAAAAAAAGACAAAAAAACAAACAAAACCCAAATACAACAGCAACAAAAATCAAAACCAAAAACCAAAGTAATTAAACCTTCCGATTTATTTGCACGTTAGCATATACGCTCGGTGTTTCAATTGTCACAAGACCAGGCGGCTGCTCTAATTGTCACTAACTGTGAACAAGGCTTACTATTCGCTGTTCGTTCTATTGTGCTACCTCATCAACACAGCTAGTGACACTCATTTTGTAACAGCTTCTTTACACGTCTGGAACCCTAAAACGAGACTTTCAAGTCTTTTCCTGTACGACCTATACTTCATGAACATTGGTTTGTGTCTAGACACATTTGGATTAGACCCAGGGAGGTGGCCATGTTGAAATCGTACGTACATTAAAGGCGAACTACGCGTGGGTACAAATGGCTGTCCAAACAAATGTGATTCGAGTCATTTTAACACCGATATGTATGCTTTTCGGTTTACATTCAGAACGATAAATATTAAGGTTAATGAGTACTGCATTCACGCAGAGAAAAAAACGTCTCACTAATTAAACCATCTGTGTCTTTGAATGTCTCCCCTAGAGTATTTTCAAATACCCGACGGTCATGTGTGCATGGGTTGTAACTTGGCTTACTCTTTTCACGAACACCTGGTGTCACCACGGATGTTTAGAGGTGCAGTATTTTTACGACTTTTGTAACTATTAAATAACGTCCTATGATATATGGGGCGTGGTGTGGCCTAGTTTCCTGCTGAACAACGTTATCAGATATGCCACTCTGCAGAAGCAATGACGTCACTTTAGACCTAAACTGGTTCCCGGTCCCTATGTGTGTCGTCAAGTTGCGATATGAGCGACGAGCCCAAGCGTGCTTTCGACCCTAACGGCATCAGCAACAATGAAAGACACCATGTGTTTTCGTGACGTATGGAGAATCTAAATCATCTAAAAAATCACCATTTCCCTCGGCGAATACTGTTGAAATTGAGTATTACATAAAACACTTCATATTGTTTTGTAAAATGCCAAGATAATATTAATTCGTGAACAAAAGAGATACTTTCAGGTATAATTGCGTCATTATGTTACTGATAAAAGATTATATCAACCTGGTAGTTGGCAAAAAAACATCAATATCCTTTAGATGTCGTTAATGTTTTCATAATTCAATCTAAATGTCTTTAGGCGTGAACATTCGTATAAGGTTATGACACACAAGACGGATATTAAAGATTAACAAGAAATAAACGATATCTTATGTGTCGTTGCTTTTTATCGTTGCCTCCAAACGATGATTTGAGAATGTGATTTTCTCTCGCTACAAAAAGAGACAGAATATCATCCAATTAAAGGCGAATCTAATATTTCTCAAACAATCCTGTACGCTGTCCGATACTAGAACCTGAAAGATATACATCATGTGAATGTCTGTGAATTTTCAGACACACCCACGTGTATCATGATTACAGATTAACATTGCTGCACTCAATTTCCAGGAACTATAATTGAATAAACTCGTTTTTGGGATACCTTGAGGGCCATATGGATGAAAACAGTGTCTCCGCCAAGTCATGCCATACATGAAACTATATATTGAACGTCAACGCCAGATAATAACCTGTTGAAACATATCCACTGGGAAATGGCAGCGAGAAATATATGAAAGGATCACTGAAAATTAGTGCTGACACCAGGTGTTCGCTAAAAGGACATACAGGGTGCCATTCAATAATCTGCAGCAAATGAGTCAGGCAGCTTAACAGGTTCATTCATTACCAAGGTCGTGTAATCAAACACATGCCATTTACACGTACAGGGGCTGTTGGGTAGCTTAGTGGTTAAAGCGTTCGCTCGTCACGCTGAAGACCCGGGTTCGATTGAAGCCCATTTCTGGTGTCCCCCGCCGTGATATTGCTGGAATATTGCTAAAACAGCCTAAAAACCATGCTGAGTTAGTCAGTCGTTACACGTACACACAACCTAGAGATCGTGCCTTTTGTGTTGTGTAATAATACTGGAAAGAAAAGGAATGTAGCATTATAGTCATCTTTTTCTCTTCTCAAAATCTACATTTAAGTTCTAACATGTGAAAGATAAGTTTGTCTTAAGGCTCTTAAGTAAGACGCAAGGTCAAGGTCAACGCCTGAAGCAACTTCGTCACTGGTCACTAACATCATTTGTGGAGGAACACCGGCGGTAATGGTTTGACAAAGCAATCCGATCTCTTTAGCCCCCACACGCTCACGGATCTGACTCTGACGTAGGTTATAACCTTGTCATGATACGAGACCAACTTCCAGAGACGACTGCGAATGCTATGGGGCATTCATTGCAAATCTACATAGTGCACATACAGAGATAACGGTTCCATCGATATGCACATACCAAAATTCATACTTAGCTTCAAAAAGGTTCAAAGACAATTTCAGGTAACGCCATCTCTATTTCTTCAGGCTCTAAATACACAGATATGATTGTTGTCAATAATATCCATCAATGACATTTATTGCCTGTCTTCCTGGCTTATATGTACGCCAACCTTTTTTATCATCGTTACAGACATGGTCAAATCTTGGAGATAAAATAGTGATAATGTGGAATTCCGTTCACCAAGGACAAGCAAGCTGATCTCCCTGTGAACTCATGGGTGATATAGCGGATCCAGTCTGTGACTTGGGGTTACAGACACATTAGATGACAGAGATCCCCTACAAGATCCGCCCACTATGGCTGGACAATAGCGGTGCTAATTCAGTAAAGTGGATTAAATGCCATAATTGAAGGATCAGAGGCTAAAGCGGTTTGAGATGTTGTTCACCGGCTGCTAAAACATGGCCGATTACTCGATACAAATTACAATGTATTTATGTGTTTTAACAAAATGGTTTAAGGCGCTCATCTTTCTTCATTCATTGTTGAATTTTAGTGATATCGTATTTAAGAAATTCACTTGAAATTATTTGATGCAAGCATCCTTGGTTTCAGGTATTGGCTGAATACATTCTAATCTAGTCTATTACTCTCTTTATCTATTCCTTGTTTATTGTTTATTAGTAAAAAACTAGGCACAAAGTATAAATACCTACACTGACCTGAAGAGAGTACATATAGACTTGTCGAAAGGTCTTTGACAGAAGCCTATGCAGTTTCAAATACCAACGCCGAGACTAAGGGAAACCCATTTAACGCTGACTGGATTAAATGACAGTTTGTGTTCCGACAATCAAATGTAAAGACCGTTGTTCTTTACATACCATTTCCGTCTCCGAGCTCCCAGACATTGCTGAAAGGTATTTGACAAAGGTGATATCGGATGATGGGTCTACAGCTAGATATATCCCTTGTCGTGATGCAGGGCCCATTCTACAAATCATCCGACAGAGTAGCAGATGCATTAACTCCGTTGTGAGTTTTCATGTACCGTTGAACAGATGGCCAAGCATCTAGCTTTAAATATCAGAACATTCATGCAACTGATTCATACATTAGAATGGAATAAAAACGGACATGATCCAGCTCATCAATGTCAAACCTTGACATGTGCAGATATTGATAAGATAACTGGCATTTATGCGCTTTGTCTGCTACAAAAAGATGGCCTCAGTTCTTATCGTTAATTTCCCATTCTCTTGTGTGGTATAGTGATATCCTAATTCCAGACATTTGGTGCTTATTCTTTAGAGATGTTGTGGTACTTAATAAGTTTCTTTTTGATTAACAAAGGTCCACACGTGCTTGTGTAGTCCATGAGGTCATTAACGGTTCGTCATTTGAGACAAACAGTATGTAACAACGCTATAACCAACGTCGACGTGTGGGACGAAGTACGCTGTTATTTGTGAGTGTGGTCTGTACACACGCTTCAGAAGGTGTCGCGATACAAGCAAATGATGTTTCTCTTCTTTAAGGCACATACTGCTGGAATAGTTTATCCCGGTAAAAGTGTGTACAGTAGCTCCTACGAGATGTGGGGGCATCATTATGTGTGAATAACATTGATACTAGTATATTCGACTTCAGTATGATTTCATGTATATCTTCATGTGTCATATATTATTGCTATTTGGGTAATGTTTTCTATACACACACACACACACACATACATATATACATTCACACACATATATATATACACATATATCGATTGTGTGTGTGTGTGCTTGCGCGCGAGCGTGTGTATGAGTGAGAGAGAGTAATATGTTTTATGTGTGAGCGTGTGTGTGTATGAGAGAGAGAGTGTGTGTGTGTTTGTGTTTGTGTTGTTTGTGTGTGATTGAGTGTACTGTGTTTCGAAAGCACTGTGACCCATGACACGTCAACTCGAGATTCTAACGTGACCTGCTCTATGTCGTCTTCTCGGGCCTATCTCCTCGGTCTTGGTCTGAAGGTCAATCATTATTCACCGCCTGCACATGACAGAACTGTTCAGGGACCATCCATTGATACAGTTTGTCTCGCCGTCGGGGAACGATGCTGTGTAGATGAGTTGCCATGGAACCACTGAAGTCTTTGAACATTTAACTTGTGTGTGTTTGTGATAGGCGTTACCCTTAGGGTCGGATCCGCTCACTTTTTCGCGGACACTTACAATACAATAACTTTGAATACTGCTCCATAAACGCGTGCTTGTGGTATAATCGGAATAGTACCGAGGACTCGAAGAATACATTTGCTATGATTAAGGAGATGTTTTTGTCGGTTCAATTGCAACCATTAACACCATTACGCAAATTACATCGCTGAGTATTTTGGTGATTGATATAAAAAGGTAAACCGAAAATAGTCCCCTGTGTGTTTTCCATGATGTACACAACAATGTTAACACACTCCTTACAGTCGCTGTAATACATTTTGTTTCATTAAATGATTGTCTTGAAGTAGTTAAAAACGTATTTTTACAAACATTGAGAATGTTCGCGAACCTGTTGCAGTACCTTGTGACGATGCCAATGAAACACCAGAACTAAATCAGTATTGACTTGGAACGATTAACACCAGATACTTCGTTGGTTATTGACACATGTATACCTAACAGGTCATTAAATCAATAGCTGTAGAACTAATGATTACGTTTGCCAATACCGCAGACGCCATATTCACTTACGTATATTGGCGATTGTGAAATGCGACCATCTGTACATCAAAACACGTTCAAATGGGTCCATCAATGAAGACACTAATGGTGTATAATGATTCCTTTAATACACTATTATAGCGACGTTTCTTAGGCATCTACGGGGTTTGGTATGATACATTAGACTTTGAATAGTGTAAAGGCTTATTCTTGAATTTACCCTTAAAATGACAGACGCTTGGCTTCAAAACGCCTAAGCGACAATACTCGAGCAGTTATAATGGACTTCATTGACATATCACAGGTCAAACAGTTCAAACATATCACATGTCAAACAGTTCAAACATATCACAGGTCAAACAGTTCAAACATATCACAGGTCAAACAGTTCAAACATATCACAGGTCAAACAGTGTTAATGTGGATCTGTTCTGAGTCAGTGTCTAGTCCATTTCATCTTCAGTCAAATTCACTGACCTCTGTTCATAGCACTTAGAACACGTGGAACATGCCATTTCAGAAAAAAACAGGAGTGACAGATATTGACACACATTTTGGATTTTATACTTTAGAACACGAACACAGCTTCTTGCCGCAGAAAAGGTATATGGCGGTGGTATGTAAACCACTGAGTCTGGAACATTTTCGAGATAAAAGGTATTTTTGAGAAATCATCTTACCTTACATTACATCAGACTGAACAAAGCAAGGACAAAGAGAAAAGAAATTGCAGCATGTCATAAATGCTATATTTATTGACTCTGCAGAACAAATGAGACATAAATGTCACGATCACCTAGAAGTTTCGTGAAAGCCGGGTCTGTATAAATCCACTGCTCATGGTCAGTTAATATGTTTGCAAAATACCGGTAATTCACATTTAAAGTCACACCTAAGACTTCTAAACACATGTATCGAAAACGAGATTCAAAAGATAGATGGTAGATTGCGTTCTTTGACTTTGGCAGTTGACAGGCCACCTTTGGCTACAAAGTTGACTGATCGCCGGTCACTGATCTGCTATTAACTCAGATATATGTGTATGTCTCACTGTAATCTAACACTAGTAGTCGGTTTTGCATAATTTGATAATATGTTGTTCTGATGCTCAGTGTTGAAGTCTCATACTTTATTTGAAACAGTCTCCAAAACATTTCAATTATCAGTACCACTCCCCTTAACAGAGCGTAATATCAACTCGTTATCCAGAACCCACTGCAAGGGATACGTCTGGGATGCCATCCCTTGATTCATAGTGCTTCGCGTTTCTTTAATATCCCTTTAGCAGTAGTGATTCACTTTTATAAATATTTAGGC
>VKKT01002150.1:143890-155004 GCA_008038995.1 Haliotis laevigata | reverse complement strand
ATACCATGCCGCAGTGAAACATGAATACCCCACTCAGACACAGTATACTGACTCCGAGCCGATCAGTCCTTGTTTTACCCATTAATGCCGAGCGCCAGACAGGGACCAACAAGTACCATATTTTAACATATTGTGGTATGACGCGGTCGGGGATCGAACCCACGACCTTCCGCTCTCCGGGCGGACGCTCTAACCACTACACCACGGAGGCGGTCGGACCCCAGCCAATATTGGACCTTATGCTTGTGGTGTTTCGGCAACTATTTTCAGCCCAGTATCATTTTGATGACATCTGTAATATTGTTTTAGGTCAAACAGAAATACTGTATTATGCCCGGTAGTGCAACTATTCTACTGTATATTATTTAACTGAACTAAATGTATATTCAAAATCATGATACTATTACATTTGTGTAGAAAGCGACTTTCGATCATTAATCGTACACTGAAATTGAATTTATATTATAGGCTGAGATATAAATACAGAACAAGTCAATGTTGTAATGCTGAGACAAAGAATGTGAGTGAGTGAGTGGGTGAGTTGGGTTTAACGCTGCTTTGGACAGTATGCCAGTTATATCATGTAGTGTCCGTTGATTGAGGGAGGAAAGACCCCAGCAGACCTTGGCCAGTACCACTGGGCAATATGGCGTCTGTAAACCTGAAAACATAGGGTGAACCGGGACTCGAACCCGAGACGATCCGGGTTAGAAATGATCTTCGGCAATCCATGCTTGCCGTCAGATGCGTCGAACTTAGTTTATTCATTGTATCCCAGTAACAATATTTTTAGACCGTCTTCATATAGTTGACTGGACCTTTTGGCATTAATAACAACAGACAAACTGGGATTCCAAAGTCCAGGATTCATTGCTCAAAAGTTTATGACGTGGTCAAGGGACGGAACTCTGCACGGCGAATTGCGGAGCCTTAAACGACTGATCCCCATGAGGGTTAAAGTATCAGACATGAACTGTACATGACGAACTAAAGTTTCCCTTGACCTGTTTGTGACTTGTTGGGCATATTGGTCGAGGCAATCAGTCAAATGATCTTTACATGTAACGTTTGGCTTTTTTAATATTTCTAAAGTGTTTTCACGTTCCCCTCTGTATACGTTTTCTCTCTGAAGAATAACTATTGGCACTTCTACCACACAATCCATCAGCAAACTGCCCGTCAGAATTACCCCACGGAGACATTGTCCGAGGGTTACTGTTGGACTGTTTGTTAAAGGTGTTTTGGTTGGTTATTATTGGAGTGTTTCTGTAATCAGCTGTGGGTTTGTCTGTCTGCGGGTGTGGGTGGATGGGTGCAGAGATGTGAGTAGTCGTGGAGGGGGTGCGGGATATGTTTGTGGACGAACATGAAAACGTTTGGGTGGGTGTAGGTTTGTGTCAGTGAATTGTGTTGTCTTGGATTGGTATTCATGGGTATTTCAGTATTTGGGTGTGGAAGGTGTGGGTGTGGAAGGTGTGGGTGTGACCGCGACTGTACGGGATTGCTGATGTGTTTTGGTAGATGTGGATGTAGGATAATCATGTTCTTATTGTTCTTCCGGTAACACTGAAGACGAATTTCACATATTATTAGTCTGTGAAGCTTTTCCTGCCTGCCGAAAGAAGTATTTAACATGTACTAATGATACCCAACAAACAGTGTACAATTGCTTAATTACTTTATTGCAATAATGCTGATATTATCAAATCTGTTGCCGTTTTCATAAAGCACTTGCTGTCCATTTTTAAATCCCATTTAATACCATTATCTCATGTCACGTGACCAAAACTGGTCATGTAGCAACTTCAATTGTACATTGGGCCACTGGGCCTCAACTATATAGAATAAAACCTGTCTGTGTGTCTGATGTAGGACCGTATTGATGTATGTGTCGGTCTGGGGGTATGTACTAGCCATAAAACGAACCTGTGCACAAGACAAACCAACTACACGTGTACACAAATACAGGTGTAAACACACTAATTAGTAAATTGAATTGAACACAAGGATTAGTTTTCTTGACGTAAGTGGTTTCTGCATGTTGACGTGCATGTGCATCTGAATAAACTTCGTGGAACAAATGAATGTCAAAAACTGCGGTCGATTTGGGAAGTTCACTTGTTTGCGTGATGATTTGGAGCGGGATAAAAGCAGTGTCATTGGACAGCTGGTTTGCTTTGCAACATTTCGATTCTTCCACGTTATGGTAAAGGGTTGACCTTTAAAAGGATCATGGGGGCGGAGGAATAGCCTTGTGGTTAAAGTGTTCGCTCGTCACGCCGAAGACCCGGGTTCGATTCCCCACATCGGCACAATGTGTGAAGCCCATTTCTGGTGTCCCCCGCCGTAATATTGCTGCAATATTGCTAAAACTATACTCTCTCACTCAAAAAGGTAATGACCGGCCTCACATAACATTTCTTCCAGAGCACAAAGTTCACATGCTGCGTTGGCAGATTCTCTGAATCTCTCCCCTATTAGCATGTGCTGGATGAAATGGAACGACGTCTATGCAGTGAACCGAATCCGCCAAATGACGTTCGTGATTTGGCAGCAGAGTTGCAGGGAATATGACATGTCATTCCACAGGCCTTCTCTGGTCATTTGATAGACATGGCGATTCACTGTTGTTCTCTCTGCTAACTGTATCGTCAGTTATTCATGTCCTCTGAGAGCGTGTGAGTGAGTTTACTTTTACGCCGCACTCAGCAACATTCCAGCTATATGGCGGCGGTCTGGAAATAATCAAGTCTGGGCCAGACAATCCAGTGATCAACAGCATGAGCATCGATATGTGTAATTGGGAACCGATGACATGTGTTAACCAAGTCAGCGAGCCTGACGACCCGATCCCCTTAGCCGTCTCTTACGACAAGCATGAGTTACTGAAGATCAATTCTAACCCGGATCTTCACAGGTCACTTGTTAAACTTAACCTGGAAACGTTTAAGTATTGTTAGGTTTTTTATATTTACAAGGCATTTTTATGGTTAGTATATATAAAAAGTGTGCAGATGTGCGAAGAGATATGTGAAGAGATACGGTTTCAACGTTTGTTCAGCGTTAAACCCGCATCCGTCAACCTTCACTCACCCTTAAAAACATCATCTGCTCATCACGGAATGCAAGCATGCAAATATATGCAAATATATGGGCAGTGCATATCTTATTTTGTTCATTCATGAAGAAACATTAGCTATTGTCATTTATATTTACATTACCGTTCTGTCCCAAAGGTACGGGTTACGGCTCCCGAGCATATAAGGCAAGGTAGTTCTGTTGCCATGGGGCAGTGTAAGCTTCGTTAGGTAACAAAAGGATACACTATCCGCACTGGTGAAGTACAGGTTGAATTTATTTTGCAAAGTACCTTCCCTCTCAGTCCGCTGCTTGTCCGAAACTAAATGAAATTGGTTTACATGACTAAATCTCCCTAATGAATTATGCATAATACAGTTGTATTAACATAATATACTATATATACCAACATATCCACGTTGTGATATATAGACCTGTATCTGCGTGTACTACGAACTCGGTGTTGGCTTGTGAATTCAGTGTTTGCTATAGTTAACTCAGTTCTAACTGATATTGGTTGGGAAATAGGTTTATTTCTATTATTTGTGGGTGAGTTTAGTCTTATGTTGACTTATGAACCCATGGGGTGAGTATATTCATCTATTAATGCACAATGGTGAGTGAGTATGGTTTTACGCCGCTTTTGGCAATATTCCAGCAACACGGGGGGACGCCCAATGAGCTTCACACATTGTACCCATGTGGGGAATCGAACCCGGGTCTTCAGTGTTACGAGCGAACGCTGTAACCATTAGGCTACCTCCCATCCCACCCCTCCACCCCCTATTTAATGCACATACAGAAACAAATCCACGCGTTTATACATTTCTATGTTTATCTTTATATATCGGTGCGTGTGTGTGTGCGCGTATACGCAGAAATTCAGCTCGTACTAGAATCCTTTGTTTTGATTACGTTGTATTACCAATAACAATAGTTATCGTTTATAACGGTGAGACATGACTGCTTTGTTGTCGGTTTGTACCCACGCGACATGGGAAACATGGCTTATTGGTTTTAACGCACAACATCGATATTGTGCTTTCCCTTCAGTGGATCACTGATGCATGTAAAAGTTAAATGTTGCATGGCGAATGTATTCACCTCTGTGTGTCAATCTTCTTTTCAGCGGGTATGGATTAGACACAACGCGCGCCTTACCCTTTCAACCGAACAGTACTTAAGTACGAGTATTTAAACCTGACCTAGTTAAAGTCAAAGTGAATTATTCATTAGGAGTAAAAATAAAGAATTGAACGTGTATGGAATATGGACAGATGTGAATCTGATAATTAAGTATCATGAATGGAATGAAATTCAAAGATTTCAAAGACGGAAATCGTTAAAAAATGTTGGAGGATTTTGTTAATATTTTGAAATGGAATATTTGGTTAGAGGTTTTATAGGTTTTTCACTAAACTGAGACTGAAATTGAGACTGAAATTGAAACGGCCACACACGCTTCCATCTACTAATAGCGGACTGAAAACACATCTGTTCCAGAAACGCTTTGGTTTAACATGCATCATCATCCGCAGTATCAGCATCAGCAACAACAACAGCAGTTCCATGTTCATATTGATACCAAGGCCACTGTTGTATATAGCAATGTGCCGTCAGTTCCAGGGGGAATCAGTGACAACGAAACCCCGGTCGACATACTCACTCTGTGAACACTGCAAACATCATCTGGGTAAACATATGGTCTTTGGCAATCGATAGGAACTATCATTTTATAGTACTCTGACGTTCCTGCTTCCATATGTCGCAGTATTTCACTTCAAAGGACGCTAATCCAATATTGTTACCTCCTCAAAAGGTAATTAACGCTCGTCATAAATATCCGCAATTAGTAACCACCTGTATCTGAAGTACGTATGTCCGGCGCTTGGACCGCGGATCGTTAAGACGTATAGCGGGAACACATGGTTGAAATGTCACATACGTCATTAGGGCCACGTCATTATGCACCATGTGCCCCATACAAGCGTAGAGTATGAGTCCCACCAATAAGCGTGGGTCGTGAATAGTATTCAGTTTCGGATATTGAGTGTACTATGGCAGTCGGTGTACATTAGATGTGCAAATATATGATATATATGTCTGTATACATTGTGTGTGTCAGTATACATTATATCTGTCAGTATACATTATATGTGTCAGTATACATTATATGTGTCAGTATACAGTATATGTGTCAGTATACATTATATGTGTCAGTGTACAGTATGTGTCAGTTTACATTACGTGTGTCAGTATACATTATATGTGTCACTATACATTATATGTGTCAGTATACTTTACATATGTCAGTATACACTAACTTGGTCTCGTCCCTATATGGCTAACAGACGTGACGTACACTGTATGTATCAGAATACAATGTATGTGTCATCATATTTCTGATATGTGGAATGATACATTAAATGTGTCATAGTACACGTCATAGGTGTCAGCATACCTAATCAGTGTCATAATTCATGATGTTATTTGGGAAGCAAGTTGTTTTATTTTATCGGGATTGAAAGTGATTCTTACGAATATCGTGCAAACACGTCAATTTCGGGGCAAGTCTTTTCATAATATGCACATGAAGATGGTCGGCATTAAAATTAAACATTTACAGTGTAACTACTTGCTCTACGTGTCAGCATTAAAAAAACAGATTGAAATTTGTTCTGACATTGGTTTAAACACAAAACCGTTTCATCAGGACGACTGGGCTAAGATGCCGAGGATTAGGAAACCGAGGTCAAAGTGATTCTCTCTATGGAGATGGACTTCATAGAAGTACAGGTGTTAGAGTGAGTGCACAGACGATTCGTAAAAGTGCGTTCTCACACTGCGACTTGTGTTGACAATTTGTAGCACACACTTGTACGTCAAAGAACGGGGCGGTGGGGTAGCCTAGTGGTTAAAGCGTCCGATCGTCACGCTGAAGACCCGGGTTTAATTCCCCACCTGGGTACAATGTGAGAAGCCCATTTCTTGTAACCCCCGGCGTGATATTTATGGAATATTGCTTAAAGCAGCGTACAACCACAATTATTCACTCACTCATTTACTCACTGTATGCCAGAACACTGTAATCGTAACGATTTAAATCCCATACAACAAGCTGCAGCCATGGTATAAGACATAGGACTTGTCCCATTTCCAACTCTTTAGTGTCAAGAGTGCCAGAGCTGGACCAATCGTCTTTTGGCAAACGTTCTATTTTCGGGTGAATCAAGGTGTAGTTTTGACTTCCTTGACATGCGCAACAGAGTTTGACGTACACGGAATGAGCGTGTTCATGTCCTTGACGATACACAAAATGGTCAGTATTGGTGTGGATGGGATCACCATGACTACCAGAATGTCTCCACGAGTCACTAGGCAGTGCTACCGTGACAGCATCCTGGAGGCCCATGTGGTGCCATTTGGGCGCCGTCATGGACGACGTTTTGTGTTTCAGGGTGACAAAGAAGAGCACACTGGGCTTGTTTTGTTCATGAGTACTTCCAACAGCAGAACTTTACCACATTACCATAGAAAGCACCCAGTCCAAACTTGCCATCTATCGAACATGTCCGGGATATCCTTGGGCGGCGTGTACGTCAACGTCAACAACCACCGACCACCGACCAACTTGGGATGGACCGAGCTGACATTGGACGTTTGATTTGGTGTATGCCTCGTCGAATCCGGAATTCCCTTGGGACAGAGGCGGATTCACGCGATATTAATGAGTTTGACGTTTTTTGGCAAATGACGTGATGGACAGTATTTATGGTACTCTGACGTTCAACAACTAACGCAAATCTTGTTTCAGACGTCCCTGCTGTCTCATTAAAGATATATCATTTCAATAGTTGTGACAATCTTTTCATAAAATTTCCGCTATATTTTTAACAGCATACATTTTGTGACAGTAAACATCCAATGTTTCAGCAGATATCATATATCTCGGTGAACATTACATGTGTCAGTTTACAGTTTACCTGCTGGTAGATATATCGGTATACATTCCGTTGTAATAACACAAGGTCATGAAAGAGTGAGCGACTGAGTGAGTGAGTTTGATTTTACGCCGCTTTTAGCAATATTCCAGCAATGTCACGGCGGGGGACACCAGAAATGGGCTTCACACAGTGTACTCATGTGGGGAATCGAACTCGGGTCATCAGCATGCCGAGCGAACGCTTTAACCCCAAGGCTACCCCATCGCCTCACATAATGAAAGACAAACCGGAATCTTTCAAAACGTGTGAAAATAACACCAAGTATATTGCATCAGACTTTGATCGCTTGCAGCGTACTGAAGCATCTATATTGTCTACATTGACGGTGTTGCCTATATTGACGGTATCTATGCTGTAGCTTCTGCAAGAGCCAGTAGTATATGGGGAGGTTTCAACACGAGATGACATCAGCATTACACTAAGTGGATTGCCTGTATTCATCTGTGATGGCTTCGAGCCATGATGAGAAGTTCAAAGGACACTTTATCCAACTAACCATATGCAGAATGATAGGCTAATATTTCTAACAAGACTTTCTTAATGGATAATTCCACCCCAGCCTTGATGTAAAGCGCACTGCTGTCCTTCTACATGATAGACTGACAAAAACAACCTAACTTCATAGAACTATGGTAGTTCGTCGATTAATCCCGTTACAATTCATATCCGTATATGAAGATACCATGAGCAGATTACATCATGTTTATTTTATAAAGAACTGCCATTGCGTGTTCTAAGACACTGTCAATGCATTGGAGTGTTCTTCTATGTTCTTGTGATCATGCATAACTAGCAACGCCGCATGCAACAAAATGAACCGCTGCATTAAAGTGAAAACCTCTCATTAATTCCACTGAATGCATAGCGTTGCACACGGCATTACAGGACAATAAGCATTTAGCTGCAAGCATGCTCCAATAGTTTAAAAGGCAATATAATGTTCTAATGAGCATCGCAATTGTAGGGCTGACACTATAAAGATTGTAATCATATCAATTATTCACCATGCTCCTCCGAGCGAAACTTTACAGGAATATGTAAGCTTGGCCTGGCCAGGAACCATTTTTACACTGTCAGTCTTTACAACTAACACGGTAACTACGGTACAAGTTAGGATGGCACAATGCTGGTTATTATTTTCACAGCAAGGGTCATCTTTTTGTCCATATGCATTGTGGTCAAACTTAACCTTGGCATGATAACGTGGTAATGGTAATGCCACGTAAAATAAATAACTTGTTTCTCAACACTTTTTTGTAAAAAAATGGGTAGGTAGAGCGGATTTATTTTTTAATATTGTTTTCCTGATTTCCTGTACAATGTTATCGAAGACTTGGAATACCGGAAGCTGAGACGGATTTCGAAAGTCTGTCGCCATTATACACGCACATTTACCAGTGCAAAAAGTATAAAATTAATTAGGGTCGGGCGGTAACGAGGAACAAGAAATTATTTTTATGGCCTAATAAGCTGTGTGCTTGACGCATTATTGGTTGACATTTGTCAAAGAGTGAATGGAATTGCATCATGCAGTTCCAATCTGAGTCATCAACAGGTATACCAGTCATGTAGACAATGTGTGCAGTTAGCATTCCAGAAACAATAATCACACTTACACTTCTCATAAACTGTAATAATGTGTTTGTGACGACTGGGAAAGCTGTTGCCATTGTCGGTCGGCACTTGTATCTCACGGACACTGTTAGGTAACAAGGATGATATACATGATATATATTATGATATATTTGATTTGTTGACGCGGCCTACTGTGGAGTGTGATCCTGTTATAACAGATTGTCAGTTCCATGTAAGCAATAAGCTGGATGAGGATAATAATTTTAGTTCGTATTTGTGAGATATTGTTCATTATTGTACTATATTTACTATTTGTTCTTTCTCCAAGAGAGACGCTGGTGGTTAAAGCCTTAGCTCGTCATGCCGAAGACCCGGGTTCGATTCCCCATATGGGCACAATGCGTGAAGCCCATTCCTGGTGTCCCCCGCCGTGATATTGCTGGAATATTGCTAAAAGCGGCGACAGACCATGCTCATTCACTCACTCACTTTTTCCATGTTCCAAATATACGGCATGTATCCAACGCTCCAACAGTCGTCCCGTAGGATAACTGTTATTTCGTCAGCCAACATTTTACCGTAACGATGAAGATACATTTAACGGTACATGACAGCAGTCACGGTAGAATAACTGTCGTCCTAAAGATGGGACATATCCTAAAGGTACCAAGTTACATTCACGATCCAGTGATGACCGCCATCACTTTACCGTGAAGAAAACATGGCGTAATGAAAAACGCCAGATATGCTTCGCTGAAAGAAAGTAACATCCCGGTTATCTAACATGGCGTCTTCCATTTGATTAATTATTGAAGGGTTTAAAAGATGCGGCACGTGTGCAAGTTTAAAGGGAATTCTTGAAGACGTTCCAAGAGGGAACAGTCATATCACTCAGTGAAATTGTATCTCTTTGTCCTCTTGGACGCTCTCAAACGTCACAGACGCCGTCAGAGTCAAGGTCATGGAGAATAACTGCGTATTCATCGCTCTGCGGAAAACATTTACATTGCTTACAAAAAAACGAAGCAATGTCTTCCCTTTTTATATGTTTTTATAATATTTTAAATCCGTACATTTTCCCATCTGTGCTTCATTAAGACTTACACGAGTATACAATTTACCTATGAAAAGTATCAATAAGTATTACACGGGTACACAATTTACCTAGGGAAAGTATTAATATGCTTAAAGGCCATATATCATCATCTCCCTCGTCATTTAAAACAAAACATGTTGTATGAGCGATTCCTCGACAAGGATAACCAGCTTTTGTCCTGAACTAAATCCGGATTTATTAGTGATCATGTGAATCTTGAGATTGTCCACATTTTAACATAAGAGTTATCTTTCCTTGCCAGACTGTCCCATCCTGATCTGAGAAATTATGTTTGTAGTATCCGACCCACTTGTAAACAGAGAAGGCCTGGCGACCTAGACAGTAAACAAAATACTCACAGTTTATTCCTGTCATATTCTGTCGTAATTCTAGCATAATCTTTATCGCATAACTACAAAATATTTCATAGCAATGTTACATTGCTGATTGCCCATCTATTAACATGAATCATTTATTACCAATACTGATACTAAAGCATGTATGATATTCTTGCTACGATGAAACCCTTATAATGTTGCAATGTCAGTGTATTGTTCCAAAAACAGAAAGAACCGTGACCAACACTGGGAATACAATCTGGGAGCTGTTCTGTTGAGGTGAGAACACCCGCGGCCAGAACAGTGACAGCCCAGGCGAATATCAGTCTCACAGAGTCACATAGTTCCATATGAAATATTAATGACCCTCCTATATTATCACAAGGCCTTGACTTTTGTTACCCGCGGTAATTTGACTTGTCTTCAAATTGTTCATTAGATGGTGGATTGTTAATTATTAAACCAAGTGGGTTGAGTCATTCGAACTGAAACGCTTGCCTCCATGCGAGAGCATGTGAACTGGCCATTACAGTGGAAGAGCCCTGTGTCTTATCAAACTGATTTATTGCTTGTATCTTCCATGCAAAAACAAAGTGCTTTCTGCAGCATTAAAGAGGCATGGTAACTTCAAGAATAGGATGGAACTACTTGATCATAATTGCATTCAATAGTGCGGAGGTATTCCATTGTTGATTTAAACGGTCAATCTGCCATTTCCGCAAATAATGACATTTCTTGTAGCGACACTGGCTTCTGATAGCAAGATTTACTGAAACGAGGTACTCAGATTCTCCGATGTCATCGTGCTGGTGAGGTGATCAAAAGAAGGTTTTCCTTTGTGTTGGTTCTGCTGTGCATTACTGTTGGAATAGCAGCAGCAGCAGCAGCAGCAGTAGCAAGTAGTAAAGGTGGTAGCTGAAGTAGTAGTAGCAAACGATAGTAGCTGTTGTAGACGTGGTCGTGGCAGTATTGATTATACTAATAGTAGCAATAGAAATAGGAATAGTAGTAGTAGTAGTAGTA
>VKKT01002150.1:89755-119017 GCA_008038995.1 Haliotis laevigata | reverse complement strand
GAGATTCATAGCTCGATATAGGTGTATTGCTATATGCCAAATGGAGATGCATAGCTCGATACAGGTGTATTGCTATATGCCAAATGGAGATTCATAGCTCGATATAGCTTTATTGCTATATGCCAAATGGAGATTCATAGCTCGATTCAGGTGTATTGCTACATGTCACATAGAGATTCATTAGCTCGATATAGCTATATTGCTANATGCCAAATGGAGATCCAAAGCCCGACGCAACGGTATTGCTGTATGTCAAATGGAGATTCATGCCTTATTGCTATATGCAATATGAATTGCAAGGCTAGATACAAATGAATCGCTTATGCAATGTTTTGAAATGAATACCACAATATAGATGTATTGCTGTTTGGAATGCGGAAATGCAAAGCTACATGTATTTTTTTGTAGGTGATCTGCTACGTGGAGATGCAAAGATCGAGTAAGGCAATATTGGTGTAACTAATCGACATGCATAACTAGATATATATGTATTGCTGTGATGGAGATATCTGTATATTAAGATATCCATATATGATCGTACATGAGCGTTGTGCATAAAACATACATGACTAATGTTATATTTAATAAAAACGTTATTCATCATTCACATTCGTACGTCGATCAGTTTGGATTGATTCAGAGCATGGCTTGTGATATCTTGTCAAATCGCGGCTATGAACTATCGTATTTGCTTCTTTGCAAAAGCTATATACTTGTTTTTTGCCGCCTATATCAATAATAGGTACCTATTATCTTACAATGATTGTATATAATATATTATGATTTTGTATATCAGCTATGTGATACAAAGCGTTTCTTTCCATTACTTAGGTAGGACTTCTTTTTCTGCTGTATAATCATTGACACTGTTCCGGTGATATTAACCAATATCAGTAAAAAGTTAGCTAAAATAAACTAAATACGTGGACATTTGTTGAGTACGGTTGGACGCATATCACAATTCCCACGTACTACGGTTGCATTACGTCACGTCAGCTGAAGAATGTGAACAATTAACTCATAGCGCAACCCTCAAATGATAAATAAATGGGTGCACTTTGGTAATGTTTTGTGAACTTTTCAAAAGGTCCTGACAGCTGCATTGTTTTCTAAAACAACGTTTTCCTTAACCTGACTAGCTCTCCTGTGAAGGACACGGGATACAATCAGTATTGGGAGTATCAGCTTCCACCAGCGACAGTATAACTGTGCGTGGATGGTATCACATTTCACTCTGGCCATGTTGATTTCATATGTTATCTACACTCCGCTGATGCACATAACCTTGTCGATTTCTCACCACTACTGAAATATGTGCTGTCGAAAATGAAAATTCCAGACGTTTTCTTGTGAAAAATCGACCTGATACTTAATCGTATATATGATCAAGTCATTAATCACCATTTGCAATACGTTATGCAATACGCGTGAAGACTATTGCAGGATGTACGTGTAAGTACCAGGTGTGTATCATTAAAGTCATGGACATATTTCAATTAAATACACATATATCATATTCATACACGACATGCCGCTTTTACATAAAACATGGTTCAGTAAAGCTTAAGATATAATTATATTTATTAATATATTTCCCTCTAACAATTGATCAACTTACTTTCACACGCATATCTTATTATCTACACACAACATCGTATGCAATACTAAATCATCATGTTATTTTAGTGGCGTGATTATATTAATGTCATGATTTTTTTATGTAATATTAACTAAATTCAAATAAGGCTAATTGCTACATGTAATTAAACTTGTCGAGCTACTTCAGTTAATGCAATAATGGGTAATATTTGGACAGCTAACTCGCTCTGCTCTCCGTGTCTAATATCAATGGTATGAATTATTAATTCGCATACAAGTACATACGTGTTACTTTCTTGACACAGGGAAATATCAGTTACCTGCAATGTGCATGACATGCAGTGTGTCAGATCGTGCTGACATTCAACACGTGTGTATAAGTTGTGTGCATGTGACAATATCGATGTCGAAATCCTCTCGGTGTCTCCCCGCTCTCTGTCAGACTATGAGACGTTTACTTGTAGATTGCACATGCTTTGCAAGGTTGCATATTTCAGCCCGGTCATCATCAAAATAACTGCATGTCCATCTCAGTATGTCCGAACTTTCGAATGATGAGTACACAATGTTTTTAATGTCCGTGTGTTGATTTGGGTCATATTATCTCAACTACCATATGTTATATTTGGGATTACACGTGTAATTCGAAATATAATATATGTTACAGCTGACCAGTTTCTGAAGACATTGTGCATTCATTTTATTATCTTGCTCATTTATAGATTGTTTGTTTCATTAATCTATTCCAGGACCTTGAGCACAGGTATAGCTTTGATTAAAACTGCAGTACTGTAATAAATTATCACTTATCATGAGAGATATATGAACATGTACCTATCCGTTCCGCAAAATCACGCTTCGTTTGACATTGTTTTCACACACTTTCCTTCTTTTGTAGTCCTAACCAACTTCGTTGCAGCTGAAGTAATTCCATAGTGTTGTCGACAGTGCCGTGTCGTTACCAAGTGTGTAGTGTAAATCTGAGTAATATGTTGGTTCTTTCAAGGTACAAATTAATAAAATGACTAGGCCAGTCTTAGAAATCACACGATCTTAATGAACAAATATTCAAATCCCTGTATAAAAGTCTCTTTTAACCCATCGATTGCGCCGGGGTGAACAATAGTCTCTAGAAATGGTTCAGAGAAATGTATTCACACCCAGTGAAGAAACACCTCCAATCGATAGGTTTTACACCGAAACGTTTTATCCAAATGCAGCTTGGAGACTGTTTGTCTGCTACAGGACTGCGTGTTTCACACACTTGGATGGATTTGGCATCATATAAAGACTTAGGAGATCACAAATTTCCGTATACCGCGTTTTCCTTACCAAGTTACTGCAATAAGTTTTCATCTTGAATCAATGCCTTTCTTTGAAAACAAAATAACTATTGAATATTGTTGGAGAGTTCTATTTCATTCCGGACACTGAAATCCTTTCGCGCCTGGGGGAACCGAATTGACTTATATGTACGCTTTAATCACCTCGTCAAGCACGGCCTGTAGATCCGCCGAGAAAAGCGTTTTCGTACAGCAGGATAGAAATAGATCGGCGAGGATGTGGAGAATATCATCTAACCTCACTTCAAAACTTCCGTTATCAAGTAACGAACGGTATGGCTGTTTGAATGTATCTAGACGCTTAACCGACCAAGTCGTACGCGCTTAAAACGTCAAACCCAGGAAATTCGTGGGCCCATACAGTAAACAAACTCGGCCCACCGAGCGGGACTCGATCAACCGTAAACTCCCCAACCACACAAAGGTCCCCAAATATAGCGCGAGCCGACAGCTGTTATTACACAAAGAAGCTCATTCTAAAACCTTACCCTTCACTCTGAAAATGTGGAGCTACACTAGACTTATTACAGTAAAAATATTCCGTGGGTTGTAACACTCAAGTTTGCTGGTAAACCGCGCGAGCGTACACAAAAAGTCTCTCAGTCAATGTTTTCAACACAGCGACCCTCAATCAAGGTCAAAGGTAAGCTCCGCCCCGTTGTCAAACCGTCCAATGAGCAGCGGCAGCTGTGCTATAATTTCCAGCCCGCGCGCTGCATGTTGGGAAAATGACGTCACCCTAGCCATATTGCTTTTGTGCATTGTGAGTACTTGTAGAAGGTAAGGCTTTGTATGCCGCGCACGTTTCAGTACGGCGCTGGCAACAAAGAAACTAAGGTAGATAGGGCACTACTCGACTGCCCATTCACTATTCTGGATGTACGTCTGAAGTAAACAGCAAGTGTGATGCCTGCGAATATCTATGCAGACATGATGACCGCCAGTACTGGCATAGAAGACCAGCGAGCCCTGCAACTCGCCTTCGAACTGTCTTTGCTCGGGTTGGGAGGAGAAGACGAGCCCAGCACTACCAGTCCCAATAGTACCACAGTTAACTCTTCCTCCTCTTCCTCGTCTTTCGAGGATTCAAATGCTAGAAAAAGAAGCGCAAACATGACGGAGTGTGTCCCTGTACCAAGTTCGGAACATGTAGCTGAAATAGTAGGGAGACAAGGTATGTATCAAACCGCAGTGGCACTGTAAACATTGGCGTTTTTCTTTGTTAAAAACCGCATGTGTAAATAAAGAAAAGTCTGTCAGTCTATCGCATGTGTCTTGAAGACTCGAGTTATTCGCTTCTCCATTCAAAGCCTAACAGTAGCCTATTCTATATTTAGTGTAAATACTACAGCAACGCGTGCACGAGATTTCTGTGCGCCTCGGGCTATTGTTCAGGGTCGCGCCAATTTGCACGTGGTCTTACAATCCTGTCGTTTTTACTTACGGGTGATATATCTAGCAACATTACTTCCACGTTTTCGGACAGTATGTGCATTATACTAAATCCTTAATGGCATATTCCTGTTACCACTGACGCCTATTTACAGAATCGGAGATATACTCTCAAGTGTGTACCTTCGTTTGCCGATGAACTCATGTATTTTGTAAGCATTTGCGATCGATATTTTACGCCGTAACACGAATTTACGAGAGCTGTATTACTCATACGAACAACTAGGTCGATAAGCCCGCGACCAAACATTTACTCACACCAAGTTAGTGGAACCAACATGGGGAAACGTGATGCACACAAGTCGTGTCAAATTTGACCGCGGAAAGACAATATATTTCGAAAACGCTGTTATGTTTGATATCTCACAAAAGCTTCATATTAATTATTTGTGTAGACCTAGAGGATGTAAATATATCA
This sequence comes from Haliotis laevigata, assembly GCA_008038995.1. NCBI lineage: Eukaryota > Metazoa > Mollusca > Gastropoda > Lepetellida > Haliotidae > Haliotis > Haliotis laevigata. The sequence goes on along the minus strand of VKKT01002150.1, from coordinate 114,205 downwards.
TCAGAAAGAAAAGGCAGTGTTCTCTGGGGCTTAGAAAATCCCCGATATTATCGTGTTTTTCTTTAAAAAGCAATATTCAATTTCACGTAGACAAACGCAACAATCATTTCGAAACTGTGAACACGTGTATTGTTCAAATTTTCATTCATGGTATGTTAAAGATGCGAATTGAATCTGTCAGCGCCTTGCTCAGCACACCGCGCTTGACAGCTGACGGTGTTATTCACCACGTGGTCACTTACTGTCAAAATATTTCCTTGTCAAAACTGTAATTGGCGCGAAAACATTTTCCGTTTAATCATTGTTAATCAAACTTCGTGTCTTCAGATGTTTCGGGCCATTGTCAATCATGCGTCAGCAAGACAATAAACTTGTAATCAATGGCTGAAGTAAGGATGACGCAGATTTCAATTAATCTTTGTCTATGTACGTAATTAAGGAGAGTGTTAGGGGGAGGGGTCAGTGCCCGCGGTCGGATGTTGTGACACCGCCAGGAGCACCTGGGGCGATGGTCACTGACCAATTCAAATTCGATAGGTCTTTGTTTGAACTGTCAGAATTGGCGCGAATGCCAAGTCAACGGCGTTCTTTGTCTGGACCCTCGGTTGCATGAAAACAGATTGGGTGGGTAATCCTAAGGTGATTGTTACAGTCAGAATATTGGCGTGAAGGCATCAATAGCGATTGAACTCGGAGTCTGATAGCGTAGGGTATTTACTATAGAGGAATATGTTTCAAATTTGGATATTTGTAAAAGGTAGTAGATAGCCGTAATTTAACGAATTTATCAGCTACTGCATAGTCAGGTCTTTTGTATAGTGTTTTTGTAGAGTGCCACAAGCGATACTTTAAAAATGAAACGAAATGTTTGTGTTGGTAAAGGCGTCGTGCATGGTGATGTATCTTAGTGTCCTTACGTCCATGTGGTTGTGACAAGTTTGATGTATTGAGAGTACCCAGGAAGGGAAGTGTTGGCATACCAGTGTATAAACGTAGGAAGTACGCAGTGTAAATGATTATATTACATATCCGACCTGACACATGGTATACATCACTCCCTGGATATATGGTTCAACCCTGTCCTCGGTATAAATGTTCATGTACAATCCATGCCATCCCCAACACACAGGAATCTTTCCCCGACCCGCACATATATGTATTAATATACACATGTTGGTGATGCGTAAACTGTTTAGCTACTGCGATACGGATGAGTAACTCGGGGATGAATGGCGGTTTAGATGCCGCCCTCATGAGGAATTTTTGATGTAGGGACTTTTGAAGGTTTGCGGGAATAGTGTAAATTCATTGCGGACTAGCTGGTTAATTGGTGGGATTGCGAGGTACTACGTTGTGGGGGACACTCCTTATCCTGATGAGTAATCGGAGACTTGCAGGCAGCACATGGTTCGGACGATTCTGTTGGCTGAAGCTACTTTCATATATTATTCGTTCGGGGGAAGCACACGTTCCTATTAAATGACCAAGAAATATGAAAATGTGATCCTTCTTATCCAAGAATAGATCATGGTCATTAAGTGTTGCGTCTGTCAGTAAAATCAACATGGCACGTCAGTCCCAATGGTATACCTAGCACTAGTATTAGAAGCGTACAGCACCTGTCTGTCGGCTCGCCCGTAGACATGTGCATCATCACAGTCAGCTTCCCCAAATACCAGCGCCATGTTCCACCAGGGCCAGCCCCAGCAGTAAGCATTAATCAAGTTAATAACCCTATTATCCGGGCGGTCCAGTGTCGGAATGCTCGTCCACTTGTTCCACAGGATGCTGTAGCTTGTTGGGCCTGTAGCTGGACTCGCTGTAGGAATTTGAACGTGGACCTGTAGCAGTGTCTTACACATATCCTCTCACTAGCTGTATCCAATGCCGATCCGTTCGATTAAATTAATGTACACTATATTCGCTTTTTTACAAAACTCTTTTTTGATGAATTGTCCTGTATATTCTCTCAGTCCGATCGTGCAATTGAACCTGTTTTACAGATGTCAGGTTTTCGACATCGACTTTTAATCACATCTTTTCATTATGTACCCCTCCCACACGACCCTTCCCAGTTCTTAATCTGTACACGGATGAGACGTATTTAACCGATTAACTGAAACCAATGTGGTTAACTGACTATTTTTAGCGAGGCATGTTTACAATGTAATAAGTTCGCCCCGTCCTTCGTGGGGGCTATATATCAGATGAAACCGTCTGACCTTTCCGTGCGAATAAATTGTCAGACATTTTACAGACTCTTCTATTCAAGTTGAATTATGCATGTGTCAAAATGCCCAGTGACATTTCACTTGTGTGCAGTACATCCGGGTCTGCAGGGCGCCCCCCAGATATGTCGTCAATATGTTGGCGTAATACACCCATCGTGGAATAGGGTCCAAGACTTGACCTTTAGTCGATGACCTCTACTTGAACCCCACAAGGATGTGTTGTGTATCCTCGAAACTACTCCCGATTATACCTTATACCTTAAGAAGAACCGCGTTGTCACGTGTCATTGCAAATCATAACGTGTAATAAACTATTGTCACCTTGCTTCGCTTTGTAAATGTTGTGGAAAGTTAAGTGGCGTTGGTGACTGGTTTAACACGAGATAGTTCAGAACGTTGACGCTCCTTCATAATGGCACAAGTCTGTCTGGTATTTTCATCATTGAAAACCTAGATCGCTCTCGTGGCTGTCATTTTGGGGGATGGTATATTGAGAGTAAGTACTAGACTGGCTACGGTTTTTGAAACTGTTAGTATCGCTGATGAGCATCTACATCTAGCTAGCTGACAGATGAAACCGTGCTTCCAGTGGTAAGACCCCATATTTACTATAGACCTTTTAACGAGCAGTCGTGAACTCGTGGCATGTGGTCGTGGCGGTAATTAAGCTTAGCCATTAGAATGTAAGTTATGCAGTGGTGCGGTGTTTGATGATTATTGCCGAGGTCGTTTGAGTTTGATATGTATGCCTGAAACGACGCCGTCTGCAAGTTGGCGACTGAATCGTAGATAAATATGGAACTTGACCCACATCAGTTAACGTCTGAAAATGGCCCCCTTCTCCCGAGAACTATAGTTGTGATGCAAGGCGGGTTGACTACGTTAAGCAATATTAATTCCGCGATTCTTGTTTGGCTTCGTTCATGTTGGCCATGTTCAATGTCAAGTGGCCACTCCATGTGCCTGAAGTGCTCCAGCGACGGGCTTTATGTCGTGTACAGGACGACCAATGCAATGGCGTGATTGACCACTTCCTGTTAGGTCATGTGGTCAAACCTCAAACACACAAGCCGCTGTCCCGAGTTGGCTGGAGGGCAAAAAGTGCACTTGTCGGGTCTGTTTTAAGCTTTGACCCGTGTATCTTCAACACAAACAAAACCAGTTGGTTACGATCCCGAATGCACCACACCAGTTAATTCGTCATCGCCATCGCCATTTCATGTTCCTACTGTATGCTGATGCAGAGGATGAAACTAATCATTCTTAGCCATGACGGCTTAACGTTTCAATAAATTGCTCTTATACATTAATAAGTAGGCATTATCAGTCTGATTGGTCGAGATAACTGCTTGCTGCCATATGCGAGGACGGAGTGACAGATGGTCGACCGCCGTTCTTGATCATAGTGATATGATTCTGTGTTCCTGAGGCAGACCCAGACCCAGGTCATCAACTGATTGCGTTCAGATGCCTGCACGCAATTTGAGTGTGCTTTTCACGAACCCATGCTATCTTGATACATAAACATATCTTTGATTAAGTAAACACTAGTTGATGAAGCTACCGATGCATACAAGTTTCACGCTGAGTGCCAGAGTATGTTTTCATTAACTTGAGGATTGTGTTCTGCACATTCACATAGGAACATGGACCGATACTTATGTATTGGTATACTCGCAGTAGTCGATATTGGGTTGACCTACTTCTAGATAAGCTGATTCCGGATCGTTATGCATCAACACGTGCTAAATGTATTATACCCTCTCGCTGTAACCCCATTGGGAGATTGTATCATAAACTAAGGTCACGTAGACGGTACGCAAGTCAGGGGTCATGGCTCTGTGGACAGTTTATGCAGCTCAGATAGACGCTATGTAATCAGTCCGCAGAACGTGCCCCAGCTTCAGTCCATCAGTCCTGTGTGTTCACCCTCTGGATGTTTTTGTCCCAATGGGTATTTTGTTAGAGAACATGGCATGTTCATGCAATGAGCGTTGGAAGCACGACGCGCCGACTTTGTTATCATGAAGACTACATCCCCACGTTCGGAGCATGAACCTCGCTGTGTGATTGATCTCCCAGACATCAGGTCTATTTATATAGCCAGTACGCTACCAAAGCTGGGTTATCTTCCAATGTTCCAGGAAATTCTTCCGTTAGTCCCAGTGTCGGGTGTCATTCCCGCCTAGACATACATAATACATACTGCTGTAGTTTTTGACGAGAAGAATGCTGTACCAAGTTTACTTATACGACCACACGCTGTTTTAAGGTCTTTGAATACCACCCCCTTTCTCGATCCTATATGTATGCTTATCAGTATGTATTTTTATTACAGTAAGCAAATCCGCTTCTCTTCACAGAAAGCGTCCGTTCTATCAATAACATCGGTTGTATCTTTGGGAGTAGTAGTGGGATATTTATGATCGTGACTTCAAACTAGTGTGTATATTTTAGCCAGCATAAAAACTATCTATGTGTGCTGTGGGACACGGCAATCGGGGAATGCCTCAACACCTCGACGGGCGGCAGACCGGCCGGTCGGCCTTGAGAACGGTTATTTGCGGCGGGAGTGTGAGAGGAAAAGCATACTTGAAAGTTGGCAGTATGGCTGCGCGGCTCGAGTGACGAGTAACTGCACTTCTCCCGTCGACTGCCCTAATTAAGTTAGTGAAACCGGGGAAATGTAGGCCGGAAGACGGTACTAATAATCAATTACCAATGTAGGCAAATTTGCACATTCCCCATCTCTTGTTGCTTCAGTTCAATAGTATTGACACGGACGGACTACCGTAGCTTTGGATTACTGAATATAAAGGGGTTTAGTTTCTCTAGTGGAGTTAGAGCATCATTGCACATAACTCCATCTAGTGAAGGATGATATATATCCCATCGAAGCACCAATTATTTTCTACCGTTCAAAAGAAGCTGTATATTTTAATGATGGTGTTGTTGCATTTCGTTGCAAAGGTTGTGTCAAGCCGCTATCGATTAGCTGGTTTAATTTCTTGGCACTATTAGAATTTTGTCTGTCGCTTTCTTTCACAGTGGCTGCCAATTGATAGTTAATTTGCAGTATCAGAAAGCCACCATGTTGTCAATTAAGTAAATATTATATGTTCCTTGTGAGTAATCACTGTACTTTAATGAAGCTCGCTGGCAAGTTGACCGCCCGAAGCTGTCTGTCCCAATGCCCGCGACCAACACGTCCCGCTGTGCAATCATGGCTAACTTTGTTGTTTACTTTCAGGATGCAAAATCAAAGCTCTCCGGGCCAAGACAAATACGTACATCAAAACACCAGTGAGGGGAGAAGAACCGGTCTTCGTCGTCACCGGACGCAAAGAAGATGTCACCTCCGCCAAAAGAGAGATCTTATCTGCCGCTGAGCATTTTAGTCAAATTCGGGCGTCCCGAAGAAATAGTAGTGTTTCAAGTGTTGGATCCAGCAATGGTTCCACCCTCACACCCGGCCCCCCAAGTCCCAACGCCCCCGGGCAGGTGACAATACAAGTTCGTGTCCCCTACCGAGTGGTCGGGTTAGTCGTGGGACCCAAAGGTGCTACAATCAAAAGAATTCAGCAACAAACGCACACGTATATTGTGACCCCAAGTCGTGACAAGGAGCCAGTGTTCGAAGTGACCGGTCTTCCTGATAATGTGGAGAAGGCAAGACAAGAAATAGAGAGTCATATTGCTATGAGAACGGGAGGTTTAGTGGATACAACAAACTTGCCCTCCAACCATGGGGAGGACTTCCCGAGTAATGGACTTGATTCCGGCTTTCACGAGCTCAATGGGGATTTCATGGGGTCGATCTACAAGCCACATTCGACTTCTGGGTCGGCATTTACGTCTTATGGCAGCAGCAACGTGAATGGGAATAGCCTTTTGTCACGACGGAGTCAGGAAGCTACAATATTCAACTTCCCTCCCGTTAATGGGTCCACTTCCTCCACATCCAAAGTCTCCCCAGACTTCCCTAACCCCTTGTCTAACGGATTCGGTGCATTCAATGGCTTTAGTGTGTACGACAACGACGAAGGGATCGGGTCTCCGTCATTCGACCCTATCCCTCCGTCACCGTCAATGTGGCCCGACTTCAGCACTGACAACCGTAACTCTCTAGTCTCAATCTTCGGCAATACGAACTCTCCGCCATCTACCAGTCCCCGTCGCAGCAGCAGTTTCGCCGGTGGCATGTGCCCTTCCTCACGAATCTCCCCACCCCTCACGGAGAACGGGACCTCCGCAAGCTCCAGCCCCCCAAGCAATATGACCTCGTCCCCAGCTCCAAGCATTTCCGGGGACCATCAAATGGTCCGGCGTATCCGAAGCGATCCGCTGAGCAATGGACTATCAAATATGAACGGTTTCACCACCCCGCCTAGCTCCGTGACGAACAGTTTCGCGTGTGTCTCTACCTCCAGCGGTTCCCCCACCCACAGCAGCACCGCCACCTCAAGCCCCACCCCAACAAGCGATGCAAGTGGCCCTGTCACCCCCGCGGGTACAGGCCCGTCCCCAACACGACCAAGAAAGCACTGTCTTATCTGCAATGAAAGCGAGGTGGTAGCAGCTCTCGTTCCGTGTGGTCACAATTTGTTCTGTATGGAGTGTGCCAGCCTAATTGTTGAGAAACCTTCCACCGAGAGATCCTGCCCGGTATGCCAACAGACTCCAACTCAGGCAATTCGAATATTTTCTTGAGTTTTTTTCTCATTTTACTCTACTACTACTCCTACGTGGTGTGTACGTATTCCTATTAATCAACGTTCTCTCCACGTATAATGATACTCGCGGTGGACATTTCTCACTGGGACCTCGCTACGTTCACACGAAGCGATATGAGATTACTAGCCACGCTCTACGTTGATTTATATTAACTATGTGTTATTATTGAATATTATGTGAATATTCAAAAGTGCAAAGTGGATATATACATGTGCGTTTATCCAAAAGTATTATATTAATATTACTTATAAGAGTATTTTATTCTTTGAATATCTGTATTTCCTTATGTCTGATATCGAGAGATGACAATAATTTAAGTGTACGTTACGTGCAGCTGATTGTTGCTTTATGTGTGGTGTACGTGTTATTAACGGACGCAACCTGCTCGACCCAAAATGCAAGGGGAGGCAATTGCAGGTGGTATGTTATGTTCACGAGAATTGGCGGTGTAAGATTCCGTTTTTAAATTATATTTTATCCAGCTGACAATATTTTATAGTCCAAATGAAAAAAAAAAGAAAAAGAAAAAATAGACTTTATTTTATTCTATATTGTGGAGTCAACCCAAAGTGGGGTTTGTTTGTGATTGAAGATTTAAGCTTTCTAACATACATATATTATTTGTATAAATAGATTCTCAAAGACTTAATTTGTTGCACATCCATAGTTTAGTATTTTCTATTTTAATATTATTTACTACTCTGTGTATATTGTAGATGTTCCACAGATTACCAATAACTCGTCGACAAAGTACAAGAAAGATATTTTTATTTTGAGGCCAAGCAAAATATGGCCGTTACTAATATTATATTTGCTGAAACTCAGAAGTATAAGATGTAAGAGTTTTATTTTTCTGCCATTAAAGTCAAGTTCCAAAGTGGAATTACACAACTTGTTCGATCTTTTGGTTTCCTACTAACGTGTCTACTAAATTTGTTCATATATTCGGCCGTCGGCGCTCGACGTCGAAAACAAGGAATCTGACGTCATTGGAGAGTAATATCTGCAAAAATCCACATCCGAACGATGCAAGGGGAGATGTGTGACGTTGAGGCGAAGAAACAAATTATCACCTTGAAAATTGGTTCATTGTGATTTAATACACATGATTGCATTGGTCGTAATTGCACAGCGTTCATACTGGGTCAATTTGTCCAAGACGTCACTCGCCTTCCCATGCATATCAATGAGAGCGAAGTGACACTGGGTTTTACCCGCTTCTCAATAACTGGTGCCTACCTTTCTAATTTAACCCAAGGGCTGTACGTCATTTGCTTGTCAAATCGAATGGACCTATGGTTGCCGAACCAATCTGGCATCTAAATGACATTCCTTGATCTGTTTCCAGAACTAGGGATTAGATTGTAGTGTAGTATCTTTCATTGCGTCAATATTCTTCTTGATCTCTACACTTATTTCTCTTTCTGAGAACGGGTTCATTTCCATCTATATTATGCAAAATAAACAACGTAAACACTGAAAATGAACAAGTATCTGGTGTATAGCACGCCTATAGTCTTGCATGCTTTGTGATACATTCATCTGCCCACCGTAAATACACATGTACGAGTTGTGCGTAAGTTGCGCAGACTTCGATCGGACTAGTGTGGTTTACGCATAGTCCTTGATGGGCGTTTATGGTAATGTAGTTCTGAATGGAAACAACGGTCTGTGAAGATTCGTCTAAAAAGTTTGAAATATGCATGAGGTTTCAGAGTCGTGTTCAAAATGCTGTCGTAAAACGACTGCTTACAGATAAGATGTTTTTCAACAAATGATTACCGCATTAGCATTATAGATGAACGTCGGGTATTCCACAGGCGTGTAAGGTACATGACCGAGCCGCGTTAAGGCGGCATGCACTATACTGGAATGCATAATTAATACTCACTCTCCCGTACCTTGCATGCTGAGGTGAGGCAGGTGCATAATGCATGCGTTTGGATGTGAAACAGTAGAATAGGAAATCTCTTGGATATTTAACCAAGCAACATTCGTCTTGATTCGTTCAATTTACAAGCGGTAATGTGTGGGATTTTGCCTTATAAAACTGATCCAAGTCGACACATCACAAAGTATCCACAGACAAACACGGAAGTATACGATGATAAAATAAGAATAATGATTGAATCTGTAATAGTTGTTTACATTTTACGCTGGTTTCGAGTGGGCTATCTGGATTCACGTGGAAGAGATATGAATCTTTACATGAAGTGGTCAGGATATTTACAGAGTTAAATTTACCACTCAAACGAATTTAAAGATCACAGTGGTTTATTTCTATGATACATGATGTAATGATCTTACGTGACATAATAACGATAGTGTCACGGAAAATCAAGTTCTCAACTTCTTTTGAGGAGTATATTTTGAACGGAAGGATTTAAGTGTCCGATTTTGTTTGACCACTACGAACACGGTCTTGAGATATGTGTTCATAGCAACGCATTCCCTGGGTTGTCATGGGGAACGCGCCAAGCACTCCTCAGAAGCACTACAACAACGCCAGCTATCTATGTCRGTTTAGTTAACGCGGAAGCRACCATTTTGTCCAGTAATCGGGTTATTATCATAATAGGCCAATGTCATAATAGGATGGGCGATCCCAGAGATGCAGCTGCTGCTCACTCCCAGATAGCATCATGAAAGGAATTCCAGCACCGTCACCTTGCCAACGCCTTGTATCCTGTTGCTTGTGGGTTCCAGACAAAGTGTTCAAGACTGAAACTGACAGTCACACCCTCCTGCCACTGTTAATGTTGTTACGACAGTCACAGTGTCTGTTGAACTGTTCTTCCTGAAGACATAGTGTACTGCCACTGTTATGACTGTCTCAATGTTCTGACTCCGACTGATCTCGAATGAAACCTATCTGTTTGGCTCTATTTTGTTCATTCCTTGTCATATAGTGGGGATATTGCTACAATCAGCGTAAACCATGTATATGGATTTGCTGTTCCTCAGTTATTTCTATAAGTCACTGTTGCTCCCACAACTGACTCGGTTCTTCGTTAAACTAACTGTTGTTCCTATAGGTGACTCAAAATGTACTTATGATGGACTGTTACTCCTTTGGATGTTCCACGGCCGACTGCCTTATTCCACTCACTCTGCTGTTTCTGTCTGTCCCCTGCATTTACCATGACTGACTGCTGTTCCCGTTACTGACACTACTGTTCCTATGACTGACTGCTGTTCTCGGGTCTGGTAATACTGTTCCTGTGACTGACTGTTGTTCATTTTTCTGACACTACTGTTCCTATGACCTGTCGTTCCCGTTACTGACACTTCTGTTCCTATGAATGACTGCTGTTCCCGTTACTGACACTGTTCCTGTGACCTGTTGTTCCCGTTACTGACACTTCTGTTCCTATGACTGACTGTTGTTCCTGTTACTAACTCCACTGTTCCTATGACTAACCGCTGTTCCCGTTCCTGACACTACTGTTCCTATGACTAACCGCTGTTCCCGTTACTGACACTATTGTTCCTATGACTGACTGTTGTTCCTGTTACTGACTCTACTGTTCCTGTTACTAACTACTGTTCCCGTTTCTTACAATACTGTTCCTGTGACTAACCGCTGTTCCCGTCACTAACGCTATCGTTCCAATAACTGACAACGATTCCCCCTAATCCATCAGTTCCAATAACTGACACTGCTGTTCTTTAAAATGGAGCGTTGTATGTAGGAATTAAAGGATGTATCTAACTCTCATCCCTCTGCCAAGTATACTCATCGAAAAAGAAAACACCCTCACGAATGTGAGTGAATGCTACAGTTGACATCTGATAACATCTAGATCTGTCCACTAGGAGTGGATTGATGATCCGAATGATAAAGTACACATTGTTCACATGACGTTACAGTCACACACAGGTATGAAGTCGAGCCCTGACACCACTTATACTACTGTACATTGACAAATCACGGAATCCAATCAGGTAATAATCAGTTACATTATTACAAGATAACGGCATATCTTAACGACCAAGCGATGCTGATTGTATTCACATTGTCAGGGACGTGTACAAGACTTGGAGATGTAAAGCGACTCACTCCACAGTCTGTGTACTAGGCAAGACGGTTATGCAACACTTCCCTGCTTGACAATGTGTCAAGTAGATATCTCCTGTACTTCCACACAGACGTAAATTTCAATTTGCATTGCACTCGCCAGCCTCCAGTTCCATATCAAGCAGTCAGAGATATTACCGCAGTACTAGTCACAGTGCCACGCTCGATATTCACGAAGATAAATATGAATATTGCATTGCTTTATGGTTGGGCTTAACACTTCTAAAACTCACATTGTTTATTTATGCGTCATTCCTGACTTCTGACTGTTGAAAATAGACAGTAAACATGCCTCGTTCACCCTGTCCGTTGTGTGATGAATATTTCACATCGGTATCTTCATCCACAGTATCTAGGACACTTGCTGGGACAACAGTTAATGCTGATAATTACACAAGCTAACAATTATTGCACGTAACATTACTCTAAACCAGCAGCTGACAATCTGAAAAAGATTATCAACAACAATTACATGTCAAGGTCCACTGGCTTGAACTTCATGATCGATCGGTTTCATTACATTACGAAAAACAACAATTGATATCGACCAGCCCTCTGTCTGCTGAACCCTTATTGCGTAAAATTGGTTGTGGAAACTTCCAATTTAGTGTTGACAAGAGTTAAAAAGATACGATTGTCTGTAGCTGGAGGCGTGAGGTGGTTGATGAGACTGGATTATTTCGTCTGCTAGGTACGAGGGAGACCCTGATTTGCTCAATGACCTTTCTATATACACCAAATCGATTTTCATCAACTGTAATTACGCCATGCTGGTTCAGAGCAAACACATCAAACCAGCTAACGAGATATCTTTAAATCATTTTGATTTATTGAATATCTGTTCGCACCAGTTACGATTGCTGAGGGAAGCTGTTCGTCTTTGTCGTCGGACCATTGAATTCAATTTCGATAATAATACGAAATATGGAAGATGTTGGCAGTGTGATTGTACATTGTGAGGAAGTAGGCAAACAGAGTACTTCTAAAGGGTGAAACTGTCTGAGTTCAACTTGTTTAAAGTTGATGTATTTGGTTTCGTACGAAACGCAAATACGCATCCCCAGCGTGAAAACAGATTATTTCGTTCCGTTTAAAACTGGATTTCAAAGCCTCTCCTTCGATGCGTCATCATTCATACAATGACAATTCAAACGTAGTTCTAGTTAAATATTCTAAATAATTACATGAATTTGACACAACATTGAACGTTTCAATGCATAGTCGGTGCAGAATTGCGCATTGCATGTTCGTACAACTGAACCAGGGTAAATGATTACAACAATGCAGAGTATCTGAATCTGGAACCGTATTACCATCTACACTGCTCTGTGAGTGGTAGGTATGTTAATGATCCCTGTTGATGAGTTGATGGTTGTATATTTATAGATGTGTAATAACTGGCTTATAATGCTGTGTGGCTGAGCACCAACCCTACACTCGCATCGATTCCACATCGTTCTTGGCAAGTCACTGGCCTGATTCACTGTGGTGGTATGAACTTTAGAATTTGTTAGTAATAATTAATCTACATGTTCGTTCCATTTAGAAATCTATACTGCGTATTTGCACGACAATTCACCTGCTGTTTCGTGGGTATTTGGTTCAATGTATACACGTTGATGGGGCGACTAACATAGCTTTGCCAAGTACAGGTAAGCTAAACCACTCTAGACGAAGGGATTATTCAACAGAATATCCCAAAACGGAGGTATTACCACCACAGACTACTTCGATAAACGATCCTTTTTCATGCTTATGTTGAATTGGAATATGCAAAATGCCAATATGAAAATCAAACTACCGATCAAAACAAAGCAATTTGAATTTTTAACTATAAACATTGTCATTGATATATATTAGGCAATAAGAATGGATATGTTTTGCCCAACCTTGCACAATTTGCTTCGATAATAATCGCATTTACGTCACAAAATCGTGATGAAATATAGATTGTGCTGTTTGGGTATAAATGTCATTGTGTGTTTGGCCTTTAAGGGTTTGTAATTGGAATTAACAAAATACACATATCTTCTTCGGTTCTTGCTCAAAATGTTTTATCAAAGGTCATCTTCATACTGATGCAAAGCATCTGTTCCCTAAGCCTCGTCCCGTCATCTCCGACCTCGTCAACAACGACTCCGCCATACAGCGTGGTGACAGGACTGCTACTTCACACAGGGATGGGTTAAATATTTATAGTGACCACTTCCAAAAATACTCTCAATTTCACCCCTTGTCTTTAAACAGTTGATTGCGACACTACTGTGTCTCCAGGTCCCAGACAGAGCGGCGTATCGCGTTGCAAAAACGACCCCAGCACGTATGGATCTGTCTAAACGCATTTATTGAAGGTAGAGGGATTCACCAAACTGAGTTTTAATACTAAGTGTCTCTGACGACCGACGTCTTCCACGTTGTACACGCGCCACTGTTCGAGCATCTCGGAGCTACTTTACATGTACAGTGTTGGAGAAACTGGATGGTACATGTTTCCTGTTTTTGAATTACTGTAACACTGTAATTCTGTTCTTTGTGTTTGGATTTATGCTTCTGTTTGCATAATGATGAACAATTGCCCTCAAGAGCAACGTTGTACCTGCAAGTGCAGCTTTGAACCAGTTGGTGCAACTTTGTGTTTTCTAGTGCAAGCCCATGCAAGACAAGAGTATATAATTAATTAAAAATGTTCGTGGATGCACACAGAAAATCAAAGTTGGTCGCACATAATTTTTCAAAATCATCTCCAACGATGCTCAAGCCTGTTATCCCTCCTGAACAGAAGTCCTCATGTTTGTCCCTGACAGCCCACAGGTGCATATTGTCCTGAAGGTGGCGCTCACTTGAACAGGGGTTTCCTCAGCTTGTTCTCTCTCAGCTGACGTTGGTTTGTGGTATAGTATTACCCATTGATGGCCTGAGCTCGTTGCAGACAGTCAATCGTGATGACTTCGGAGCCTTGCCAAACTGAACTTTGCCAACTGACGTCACCCGCGTGTACTTCCTCGGTTGGGTTGAGACCAAATGTTTCCACTCTTTGTCGGAAGTGTTGAAACTATTCTTAACTTGGTTAACTTGTCAAAAGGTCCCTGGATATGTTAAGTGGGATCAGTTTCTGTCAAGATCGTTGGTATCCATCTTGCAGTCACCCCGTTCTGCTGCCAGTAGTGTGGGCGATATCCTGAATTCGAGCACAAAGCCCTGGGCCAGGATCCGTGCTACGTTTGCTTGGCTAAAATTCAGCAGTTCTTTCTTGTAACAGCTGAAGAAGTGATTTTTATATGTTCACGTACTTTCTCTTCTGGTGACCAACGCTCTTTATGTGCGTACTGCATCAGTTCTTTTCTCCGTTTTCTCCTCAATCCTGTCAAATTCTTTATTTGATTCCCGGATATGCACTCTTTTAGTATTACCGCCCTTGACGACCAAGGTGAGGGGGTGTTGACTAAGGTACGGGGGATGGTTGCTGAACTCTAAATAGAAACACAGTGAAATGTTGTTGTTTTTACAATAATTCTCTTCCACATTGATACACTTGTGCCAGCGATGTTGGAGGGTTTAACCCTATTCGTAGACGTTCTTCTCCTGACTGTTGAAAATGATTCCACGACTGCTCTGACGTCATGGTGGAGGTGGGTCCAGAAACATTTTTGCGTTCTGGGATGCCTAGATGTCATCATGGGGAACACTGTTGTGTCCGAAGTTTAAGAACAGAACGTGCAGATAAATTCTTCATTTGCCGGATGGTCACCCTGACCTAGTTTCACTGGATCATAGCATGTGTTGTTTACGTAACATGCCTTCGACCTCTTGACGGCGGGACATCTATCTCGTGAGTTGAACTTAATCGTCGGGGATGATGTACAACCTCAATGTTTAAAATCAAGACAATGTGTAAAAACTCACGCAATATGTAAACACTTAACGCAAAACGTAAAACACGACTTGCGAGCTTTTCGCCCTTTTTCTTCAAGAACAAAGTCGGGTTCCACCATTTGTCCATTTCTCAAAGGTCACAAACCCGTGTCTGGTTTACTGACTTGTCACAGCGAAACGTTTAGTGTGGATGTACTTATATAACATCATTTAGTTTCCACAACAAACGATTTCACCTTTCGTTGACTTACCGTTAGTGCATGTTAACAGTAACCCACGCTTGTCGTAAGAGGCGACTGACGTGATCGGGTGGTCAGGCTCGCTGACTTTGTTGACACATGTCATCGTTTCCCAATTGCGTAGATCGATGATCAAATTGCCTGATCCAGACTCGGTTATTTACAGACCGTCGCCATATAGCTGTAATAGTGCTGAATGCGGTGTTAACCAACCCACCAACCCACCAACCAACCAACCATAATCCTGCTCACCTTAGTTGCCTCAACTTTCTTAACCCCTTAGGTGCGGTACTCTGTTTGCAATTTTTTTAAAAATTAATAATCAACTTTCATGAAGATTCTGCTTTTCCTTTTGATGGCCCACGTCTTATTTTGAACTTCCATGTCGTTTTACATAAATAAAGTAGGATAGGTGCAACGAAACCCTGTTTCGCTTTATGATTCTCTGTTAACACTGCATGGTTAAAGTGGCAACTCCAGTCAAACGGTTGGTAGGCTCGGTTGATCAGGTCACTCAAATGTTTATAACAAAATAGATTAATTTATTTTCATAAATAAACACAGTAATAAATAGGTGTTACGTCTTTCAGAAGATGATATCTTACTCACTCGTGTTGAAACTTCACATGGCCTCAAGCAATACTTTATATGGACACAAATGTGTCAAAGAGTTTTATTCGTAACCATGCATCGGGTTTTCAAAACAGGAATGTGTTAAGGAAGTCAGCATGTTTCTGTGTGCAACTGCAAGGTAACGGAAACTCGTGTTGCTGGCTGGACATGAGGGAGCTGTAGGTGAATGAGAGTGAATTTGCATCACAGTTTTGAGGGGTTTTTTCATTGTGTATATATGAACTCAATATGGGAGAAAAGTCCAAAAGGTACATAGTTCATAACAATAACGTGAACCCCCCAGCATAAATGATATAGAAATGGATTCGGTCCAGCGACCATCGGATCCTGGCATAATTAAGGCACGCAACCCTGTAGTCGATTGTATGTGTGAAGTATGTGTAGGTCTGTTAACGCTGTAACCTGGTTACAGTCGTATGACCTGGTTACAGCAAACTTACATTATTCTCATTTTAAGATGAAACCGTACATACAGACTAGCTTCATTAAATCAAATTCACGTGAACAATCGACAACATTGCGATTAATCCGTAGTTCGAAACAACAGGAGTGCCGCTATTAGCACATGGCGTAATGGCAATGTTCCAATGGAATTTAAAGAATCGTAACTCTATATATCTATTTTTCAATTGTATATATCAAATCCGGGAAAAAGAATTTGTGACACATTTACACTCCTAAATAACACAAATCGAGTACTGACTGCTCTGAAACAATATTGTTGTGACTAAACAACTATTTGGCTCCTCTTGCCAAAGAAAGAAGCTGCAATGTACAAAGTCCTAAATGGAAAAATACATTCCGTCTGCAATTCCAACCCCAGCATGCCACGTTCCCACCACGTTCCACCCATAGACCATTAAATTGTCATAGCTGTATGCCTTCGCGTCATATAACCTAACCGTTATATAAATGAGAACTATTTATAATAACATGGACAATGATATGCAGGCACCTTGCAGGAAATACCGTGAAACCATTATTTCAACCGTTTCCTTATGGTATGGCGGATCCGTTCAATCGATATATTTTTGCACTCAGTAATTGTCCTAAACGGACCAGAGCTGATAGTAATTGATAGGATCTCATTTCCATAATTTTCATCTGCGATAATGACCAGACTTTTGGCATTTGCATATATGACACTGCAAGCTGTTGGTGTTCTGAACGCCATGCTGTGGTAAGCCCCACTGAATTGAAACTAACAATGCGTCCTGTTTCCACTAGGAAATCAAGAATACCTCATATTAAATTGTCGTTGTGTTTGTTATCTTACGCATTGGGTGTGAAGAAAGGGGCGAACTGAAATAGTGCATGATCCCGCATTCAAGGTTGATTTGTTTAAATTTGAATTCACGAACATCAAGCAGTATTACCGAAGATTCCTGTTCTCCATCCTTGTAGAAATCATTGCAATGTTTCCAAATACAGTTTGTCAGATATATATTTCATTTGCTTATTAATAATCTTCTGAGTTTTCCGCTTGTACTATCGGTATTGCTTCCCTCAAGCGAGCTATGGTGAGTTCGAATCCAGGGTTCACCCTATTTCTTGTTATTGGTTTGTCTCACTATACAAGCTCGTGGACCAGCATCATTTCGGGCTTGGCTCACACATTTCATTTGTTTCTCTGAGGTTATCTTCTTCCGGGTCATTCCCTCTTACCAACGGCATGATCACTATATATTATTATTTATACCCTAAAACAATGGCCTGGCAAATCTACTCTGCAAAAACCGAAACGCAAAAGTGTTTTTTCGTTGTTTTTTTTGTTTTTGTTTTTATGAGATGTATACTCCATGCATTATACAGATAATCAACAGATCATAATGAATTGTTAGAATGTGGCACAATTCTTTGCCACTGACAGATTCATCGTGACACAAATGAAACAATCAAACGTCAAGGTGAAGGTCATATGTTCTCAATATCTTGTACGGCCCCCATGAGAATCAAGAACTGCCTTGCATCGGCAAGGAACCAATCATATTACGGCATGTGGCCTGGGGAATGTTCACCACTCCAGTGCTTGTTCTAAATGCTGGAGGTTTTGTGACTGTTGATGACTTGATTGCAAACGTTGATCCTTCGCATCCTGTTACTGTTCGATGGGTTTAGATCCGGACACCTTGAGGGACATGACAGTATTCAGATGTTGTGGTTTCTTGAAAAAAGCCGGTGTGAGGTCTGGCATTGTCGTGTTGAAAATGACGTTTACTTGTTGCATAATGGGAAGGACCTCTGACCGAAGAATTCCACCTGTGTAACGTTGTGCCGTTAAACAATGTGTAACAAGACTGTACTACCGGTGTGGGAAATGGCGGCCCACATCATTCCACCTCCGCTACCAAATCTGTATACTCCCTGTATGCAACTTCGAACATGACGTTATCAACTAAACCAATCACGTCTCCGTCACTGTTGTGGTCGTAGTCACTGACACCACTGACCTTGCAGCCGTCGATACTGGCCAGTCAGAAGGATGCCTCTAACTGGCCGTCTCGAGCGAATACCTGCGGCACGCAGACGGTTCCTCGCAGTCGGGGCTGAGATCCGAGGCAACCCTGGTATTACTGTTGTCACAGAGGTGGCCGTGGCGAACCTACCACGTAAGCGACAAACCCGAACCCGGATCTGGGTAGGTCACGTGTTCACATCTGTGTCTGATAACGGTTCCCAAATCTTGTAATAGCGATACGTGGAAAAAACTGGCGACGGCCAAAGCCTAGTCACCTGTCTGCAGTCGGCCGATGGCAATGTCGAATTGAGCCTCTGTCAGACGTGGCATTGTTTCACTTTCCACTTGCTGTACAGATGTGAGTGAGTGAGTGATTGAGGTTGGTTTTACGCCGCTTTTAGCAATAATTCAGCAATATCACGGCGGGGAACACTAGAAATGGGCTTCACACATTGTACCCATGTGGGGAATTGAACCCGGGTCTTCAGCGTGACGAGCGAACGCTTTAACCACTAGGCTACCCCCACGGCCCCTGTACAATTGTGATGACAGACAGATGAAAGCAATTCGTTTCCATAGACCTGCAAGTCATGTTGCGCGTTCATTTCATGTTGGTGTGTTTGGCCGCCACGCTCTCACACATTAATGTGTCCCCCACTTATTTCCGTAATTTTTGGCCATAGTTTATTCTCCCAGAAACAAATCATCCCTGGTGCATGCAGACATGAGAAATTTCATATTGGTAATTCATTTTGTAAGAAAATCAACAAAACTCCATCCGATGTTTCCAAGTTTTCTAGTTTTGCATTTCTTTTTTTGCAGAGTATATTTTAATTTGTCTTGCTGTTGAGTATAATTTGATTGAATGGCGCTTTTTAAGTAAATGTTTCATTTAATCGGACTTAAATGGCACGTATGAGTACAGAATGTTTATCGTTGCTAGACCAATATATGTAATACCAAAAGTAATGGACCATGTAGAGTTGCCCGATAATTTAAATACCCGTAAGGCAAAGAAAGTCAAATGACGCTGCAGGTGCCAGCCGTGTTATACCACCCCAGGCTCCAGATCGGCTCTCTTCCACCTTCTTCAACACAACCTTACTTCCGTTAAACAGGTTTGCAGAACGAATCCTGGTGAGGCACAGTTGGTGGTTCCAATAATGTCGATACGAGTGAAGAGAACTGGCACCAATAGATATATGCCGTTGATGTGATCTGTTTTTACAACCATGAACAGGGTTCCTTTACACTTGTGTATGACGTACTTTAGAGATTTATATAGCGTAAGCACGACTTAGATAAGCCAGCGCAACCAACATTAAAGGTATTTATGTATATCTGTTGCAATAGCTTCAATCGAGTTAGAAACTGGTCAGGTGATTAAAACTAACGCTGAGAATTAGTAGCGTTGAACGTAACCACATTAAATCCACATTAACTGTCATTAAAAAAAATTGCATTTGTTAAAAACAGAGGAAGCTGTCACCGGCAGTTGTCAAATCCGGCACGTTGTCAACACCGGCATAAAATCTCAGTCCTGTCCATGACTATTACATTTATCATCATTTAAAAGCCCTGCAATCCGACAGCTGTCAATTCCGGATCTCGGCTAATGTTACAAAAACGTCCAGCAATGTTTATCTGTATTACAGCTGTCTGTAAATAACCAAGTGTCATCCAGTCTAGTGATTGACATCATGAGCACCGACCAGCGCAACTGAAATACAATAGATACGATGACCAGAAAGCGTTCAGTCACACATGACACGAATTAGTTAGTTTCATAGCTACACTGTAAGAAAATGGTCAATATTCCAACGTACGACAAACACTGAAACCCCCTCAATCGGGAGGAGGACGTTCAGGCTCGCTGACTTGGTTGATGCATGTCATCATGTCAAAATCGCGTAGATAGAGGCTCAAGATTTCAATCATTGATTTGTCTGGTCCATCTTCGATTATTTACTATCATCGTTTTGCTGGAAACCTGAGTTGTTTAACGACAGCCAAACAATAATTTATACGTATATATACGTTCCCAACAAGTGAGTGAGTGAGTTTAGTTTTACGCCGCTTTTAGTAATATTCCAGCAACATTACGGCGGGTGACACCAGAAATGGGCTTCACACAATTTACCCATGTCGGGAATTGAACCCGGGTCTTGGCGTGACGAGCGAACGCTTTAACCACTAGGCTACCCCACCGACCCTGATTGCCAACGAACGTGACCGGAAGGTGATCTATTCGGATTGACGAGGTCCGGATATACGAGGTTTTGTAAAAGCTCATGTCGAAGATGGTGCAGCTGCACGGAAAGGGGACAAAGGACTTGGAGCAGCAGCACATGGCCTTTAAACTGGGTCAGGTAACGGGAGACGTGGATGAGGCAGTCGCTCGCCTGACATCACAGTCGACAGAGAATTGCCACAGTGATAGTTTTTATGACGATTTATGGCTTTGTGAATATTTTCTTTGAGACCTGAACCGTTTAAATACTGCATTAATGTTTAATATGTATTAGTTTGAGCGTTTTCAGATGCCTGGGCGGTTACAGTATTCAGTATTCACGATGTGGACCTATATACAGTAACGGTTAAACCGTTTATTTATTCATAATACACTTAAAGGAGATCTTCTTTGCAGCGTAGGGTAATGTGTTACTATGAATACTGCTGCTACTACTAGTATTGCTACCAATGCCAATATTTGTAATACCAGTTCCGATATTCGATCTATTCCGACAAAGCATTCGTAACGCTACATCATTCGTAAGCCTATGATAAACGATAGAGTTACGACAGGTCGTAATGTTACGAACGCTTTGTTGATCGGGAACTTAGTCTCCTTTCTTGATCCACGAATTCTCGAATGTTGGTAAATAGGTGTAAAACTAACCTCACCCACCCGCCTGCTACTACTGCATACAAATATGCTTACATTAATGTTACTTAGGTTATAAGGACTGCTGCAGCTGACATTATTGTAACTATAATTACTGCTGACATTATTGTTACTTAAGGTACTGCAGTCTACTTCTACTTCTACTATTATTGCTACTTGTTGGCGTAATTGGTACTGATGTTAACTAGTACATACTACTATTACTGCTGGTATTATTTTACTTTAGGTACCAATACCTACTTGTAATGCTGCTGAGCTTATTATTACGTAAGTCACTGGTACCTACTAATATTACTGCTGGTATATTTGTTATTTAAGGTCACAATACCTACTTGTAATGCTGCTGAGCTTATTATTACTTAAGTTACTGGTACCTGCTAATATTACTGCTGGTATTTTTGCTGTACTAAACGTATCTGCAAGAAACACCAAAACGTATTATATGACGTCTGTGACATGCGCTCCCGTGTAATGAAAATATTGAATTAAATATGCATAAGATATGCCAACAGAAAGATATTCTAAACTAACCAATAACTGTTAAATCATGAGTTAACCCAGTTCCTAACACGGTGTTATGCACTACACAAACCACCACCACCCTTGGACATTCAACGTCACTATACTTGTATAAAAGCAATACAATTTCATTGTACGCAATAACAGCAGGAATTGCATTTCATTCCCAGCGAACTGGATGCGTCAACTGTCCTTAACAGATCTTTCGGTTTCAATTTTCCACTAAGATGGCGCCCAGAGAAAGGAAGTCTTGGCTTGGTCGAGGACAACAACTCAAGCAGCCCCTAGTGGCCCGTTCCGTCCGCGACGAATACCAGCTGATGGATGATTCTCCACGTAGGTTTACGTAAGATAGATTGCACATTTACGATCAAAGCAAGGGTCATGCTTGCTCCATCTCTCGCAGTGGCTTTGTTGCAGCGCCAGGTACTAAAGGAAAACAACCCATGTCATCTCTTACTCCGAATGTCTTTAAAATCATGTGCTTGATAAAACACGCCATGCTTCCCTGAGTGGACGTGTTCCCGCGTGTCTTTGTCGTGTTCAATTTGCTAGTATTCACAGATTTGATTGATTTCAGTTGTAGATTCCAATTTTGTGGTATCTAGTTGATGTCTGAAGGTGGCTGATTGTGTATTAATCATTAAGTGATAAATGTTATAGATGATTGGGTTTGATAAGCTTTTTCATGTAAGTAGTACTTACATGCACCCGGGCCAAGAGTGATACGGGTCGTTGCACCATTAGTAGAATCTGAAACCTCTTCAATTCGAACCCCTGTAATCTGGACACTGTATATTCCGAAACCTAATGATAAATGAGAAGAGTACCGTCTATTCATTAAGACAATTTCGTTATTCATACTCAGAATTAGTGAGTGAGTTTAGTTTTACAACGCTTTTTAAGCAATATTCCTGCAATATGTCGGTGGGAGACACCAGAAATTGGCTTCACACATTGTACCCCTGTGGGACATCAAACCCGCTTCGTCGGCGTGACGAGCAAACGCTTTAACCACTAGACTACCCCACCGCCCCTATTCAGAATGAACAATTCTATCTGGTTTTGTCACAATTAGCATGGGCCAGTTTTAGACAGAGCAGACAAGAGCTGTGGCGACTTAATTAATAATTTCTTACATAAACAGAAATATATTTATGCTAATGGTGGGAAATCCAGAGATATGAGTCTGATGCTGCGAGAGTGAGGACTATTTTGGGGCGAATCATGGAGTCGATCAGCAGATACAGGCGTGACTAAGGGAAGCAATTTTGCAACTGAAGATACCCAGCAGCTGAACAATAGCATAGTCTCTTTGAACCTTTTCATTGTACATCTCAATCAAAACATCACTTAACCTTGATCTCTGTACATCTCAATCTTTAATTCCATCCCAATGGCCTCTGTATGCACAATATATTTTGCTTGTAATTATATTCTGTCATTCACCTGATGAAGGGACAAGAAGCAGCCCAGAAACGTCGTAATGTAAATAATAAAGAAGTTGTAAGTCCATACCATACGTTGTATAGTATAGTGCATTGTCCCACTTGGGAATCAACATCTTGCGGAACAAAGATGCTCAAGAAAATCCCAATGAATATCTAAGTAAAATATTTCAAATGGCTTGTGTTTTTTCGAGCTGGTGACTCATGCAGTGATTGTTTCGGCCTGTACATATCGGATAACGTGGGAATCGTAAGAGAGTGAATGATACAATCAGGTGAATTATAGATGGAGGCATCCCGACCCACTGAACATTGACAATCTGAGTCCTCGTACAACCAGTGTTCAGGGATGCACGGCGTACTGGCGGGCCATGAATGTATTCACCAGTTCCATGTGAAAGTAGGTAGGTTGCGTAAGTGTGGGGGGTGCCCTATGCGTCATCATGCATATTCATCATTTCCCACATCAGCGGCAGTGCGTACATCTCCCACGCTGTTCAGCTCCCCCTACTTACTGGTACAGCCACCACCATAATACTGCAGCTGATACTACTACTATTGCTACTACTACTACAACTACTACTACTACTACTACTACTACTACTACTACTACTACTACTACTACTACTACTACTACTACTACTACTACTACTACTACTACTACTACCACTCCTACACTACTACTACCACTACTGATACTACTGATACTACTGCTACTACAACTACTACAACTACTACTACTACTACTACTACCACTACTGTTACTACTGCTGCTACTACTACTACTACCACTACTGCTACTACTGCTGCTACTAATATTTCTACTACCACTACTACTACCACTACTACCACTACTACTACTCCTACGACTACTACTACTAGTACAACTACTACAACTACTACTACTACTACTACTACTACTACTACTACTACTACTACTACAACTACAACTACTACTACTACTACAACTACTACTACTACATCTACCACTACTGCTACTACTACTACTACCACTACTGCTACTACTACTGCTACTACTACTACTACTACTACCACTACAACTACCACTACTACTACTACTACCACTACTACGTTACCACTACATTCACACCAACGCGAACAGTACTACTATTACTACCACAACAACTACAACTACTACTCCTACTACGTCTGCTACAAAAACAATTATTACTGCTGTTGCTGCTGCGACTACTGCCATTACTACTACCACTACCGCTGCTACTACTAATGCTGCTGCCGTTGCTGCTGAGACTACTGCCATTACTACTACCACTACCGCTGCTACTACTAATGCTGCTGCCGTTGCTGCTG